>JANHFX010001494.1:0-76806 GCA_027560015.1 Chloroceryle amazona | reverse complement strand
GACCTGAGTTGGCTACAGGTGTTTCCCAGACCAGAACCATCATGCTCAGTATAAAGGGGGATGGGGCCCCACCTTCTTCCCTTCATCCCTGGAGTGAGTTGCTCACCACCCTGCTCCTGAGGGCTGCTTTCCTGCTAACTGTGACTGTCAGACACTTGCTGGGCTGAGTATAAATTTGTATACTTGATATTGGCATTGGCTTGGAGGAGGGAGTGAATAATACTTCATTGTGGGGCTCTTTTAGCTTCTTGTAGTGTGTAACCTTAATATAAAAAAAAATTCTCTTGGTTCAAACCTGGGACCTATTTACTTATTTTTTTCTATTTACTTATTTTTTCTTCCCATGTCTTGCTGTCCTGTCCTGCCATAAATTTGCTGTCTGATGTGGTAACTCCAGCCCGTAAGCCTTATTTACTCTTAGGTGGTTTCTGTCTGTCAAGTCTGTTACCAAAGTAATCAGACATGGATTAAAGGGCTGCAGAACATTAGTCTCTACAAGCCTGCTCATTTCTGGAATAATACTGATATTTGCTTTTCTCCTTGGGGGGCTCCAGAAGGCGTTCTTACCTGGGGTCCTCGAACAGTGCCTTCGCTCGCTGGCTCCCAGCAGCGTATGAAGATGGAGTGTCTGTTCCCAGAGGAGCAACTGAAGGGAAGCTGTACAATGGATTTCCACTCCCGCTGGTGAGAACTGTTATTCTTGCCCAGATAACAGCACTGGACACTGCCCTCGCTGTAATGAAAAGCAGAAATTAAATAGTGGCAATATCTAGAGAGCAAATTGCACGATCCTCTCCTCTGCTCTCGGGTGATGATTTGGGGCTTGTTTTCTACAACTGAGCTATGGATGGGGGGGGTGTTTTTTGTTGGAGGCAGACTTGAGCAAAAGGGTTGTGAATACCTCGCTGAGCAAAGTGTGGACAACATTTGCCAGAGGTGTACATCCTGAGGTTAGGTGCAGATAGCACCACGGTATGCTCAGTCACACCAGGATGCTTATACAAAACATAAGGCTATGGTGTTCCTCAGCCATCTTTATTTTATGGATGTGTGCAGGTACAGCAGTTCTGGCTGTGAAAGGCTTTCCATGAAGCCAGGCTTGGCTGAACAGCATTGGAATCAATAGGGTGCTACTTATCGTGTCTGTTTTGATAGCACAGGGGCATGGCATGGGTTTGTTTAATGCCATAATTAGCTCTTATGGGCTTATCCAAGATCATTTTATACGTGATTTCATAGCAGGTGTCATACTGAGAGATAAATTCACCATGGTAGAGACAGTCACACACATTTTCACTTTGATTTTCTGCAGGTTCGAAAAGTGTCAAATGAAATTGCTCACACAGCCAACGAGAACATCACTCTAGATCAAGAGCTCTCTCTCATCTTCATGCACTGGGGCCAGTGGGTCAACCATGATCTAGATTTGGCACCTTTCAGTGGTGCAGGAGCGGGCTCAGAGCTTCACTGTGAGACCGATTGTGCCTTCAAGTCCCCTTGCTTCCCGATTAAGGTACCCTGACTTTCATCCCATCTTATGCTATCTTAAGACAGTCACAATAAAACCACGTGGCTTTCTGAGGTGTCACTTATGTTTGTCTGCTCTAGTTTCCCCCTGATGACCCCCGGATGCCAAGGCCAATCCCTTGCATGCCATTCACCCAGTCGGCATCGGTGTGCAACCCCAGGACGTTTACCCGTGAGCAGATCAACGCTGTCACCTCGTTCCTTGATGCCAGCACAGTGTACGGCAGTGAAGAGTCTGTGGCAAAGAGTATTAGAAACCAGACAAACCAGCTGGGGTTGATGGCTGTGAACCAGAATTTTACTGATGCAGGACTGGATTTATTGCCCTTTGAGAACACAACAAAAAGTGTTTGTGTTCTCACCAATGAAACCGTGAACATCCCCTGTTTTAAGGGAGGTAAGGTGCATCTGTGGAGTAGTTTTCAGTGGCCCATAAAATCAAAAGGATCACTATGGTCAGGTGTATTATGTCTCTGTTTGTGAGAGGTGCTGCAAGACATGATTGTGTAAGAGAAAAACACAGGAGACTGTCCCTTAAGTTAAAGAAATAATGGAACAATAATTAAGCATGAAAATTATTTGGTATTAATTTCCCAAAAGACTTAGAGCAAATGATACTTTCTTTGTAAGAAACTCTTCCTCATGTCTAACCTAAACCTACCCTGGCACAACTTGAGGCCATTTCCTCTGGTCCTGTCACTACTGCTTTGGGAGCAGAGCCTGACCCCACCTGGCTCCAGCCTCCTGTCAGGGAGCTGTCGAGAGCCAGAAGGTCTCCCCTGAGCCTCCTTCTCTCCAGGCTGAACAACCCCAGGTCCCTCAGCTGCTCCTCACCAGACTTGTGCTCCAGCTCTGTTGCCCTTCTCTGGACACGCTCCATGCTTGGATTGAGGGTCTCATGCCTAAACCCAGTACTCAAGGTGCAATATCCCCAGAGCCCAGTACAGGAGGACAATCCCTGCCCTAGTGCTGGTACACGTTGGGAATCCTCTCCAGTTTTCTTTCAGCACCTCTGAAGGCACATTCACAGACCTCTGAGGTGTTTACAACTTGGGTGAAGTGAGACAGTTTTTCAAATCCAAAGACTCCCAGCACTGATAGAAGAGAAGGTTCCATCCCTCAAGTACGAAAGGAAGGCAAACATGAGATTTTTTCACAAAATGAGATGCTTACAGCTGCTTCACAACCATCTGCAATATAGTTTAAAGCTTCTCTCCAATGGTTTTGGCTAAATGGTTTGGACACAAAATGTTTTGTTTGTGCTGGACATGTGCTGTCATGAACACTGACTGCTAGGAAGCTTAACCATGAGCACTACTGCCAGTATCAGTTGACTTGTCTGTTCCAATGCTAAACCTGCTACTGAAATAAAGCAATTCACAAAATTCCTGAAATATTTTCACATGTAGGTGACAAACGAGTAACTGAAAACCTGGGACTGTCTGCACTGCACACCATCTTCCTCCGAGAGCACAATCACCTGGTTACAGAGCTGAGGAAGTTAAATCCTCACTGGGATGGAGAAAAGCTTTTCCAGGAGAGTCGAAAGATTGTAGGTGCCATAATCCAGGTACTGATATTTATATTTTTAACATCTTATGCCAAGCTTTTGCCATTGCTACAGCTTCCCCCCCGCCAAAGATCTTAACTCTTCTACCTGACAGAGAGTCCATGTTCGTACCCTGCACTTTGATGGCACTTCTGCTACAGCTGCTGACAACTTGCTGTGCTTTTGTGCTTTTTCAGATGATAACATACAGAGATTACCTCCCACTTCTGCTTGGGGAGGAGACCAGCAAGTGGATCCCTCCCTACAGTGGCTATAAGAAGAACGTAGATCCCAGAATCTCAAATGTTTTTTCCCTGGCTTTCCGATTTGGTCATACATCAGTACAGCCTTTTGTGACCCGGCTGAATGACAGTTTCCAGCCTTTGGGGTCCTTCTCCTATGTCCCTCTTCATTTGACCTTCTGTGCTACATGGAGAATTATAATGGAAGGTAAGAAGGTGGGGCAGCCAGCAGCCCTGGTCTGGTCCTTGAAGCAGACACTTGGGTGGAGGTCAGCTGCTAAGACACATGAACCCAGCCTCCAAAAACTGCTTTAGCTCCAGTTAACTGGCCTCGCACAAATTACAGTGCCATTCAGCTTGGAAGGTGCCCATGGCACATCTACCCAAGGGGCTGCAGGCAAGTTGGTGGCCTGCTGAGTGTGGGGTAGCAGGACAGTCCCGGAGAATTGTCACCAAACCCAGCCTGGCTCTGGTTCTGTGCTGTACCCAGGCAAAGGAGCCCTGCCAAAAATGATGTGTTGTTATACTGCAGCCATTGAACGTTATGAAGCACCAGCTCCTGCAGAAGCAGCCACACTGGAGCAGGATTTTGCACCAGAACATACAGTCCTATAGCTTTTTTTGCACAGTTTTTCAGTGTTGTGATCCTCCATTCCTTGCATGATAATTCCATAAAAGAAGTTGTGGGATCCTGCTCTTAAACAACTGGAATCTGCAGACATGAATCTTTCCAGGGAAGACAAATGTGTCCTCCCAAATGAATTATCTAATTATGGAAACCATACCAAAATACACACAGCCAATTTTCCTGTGTTTTACTAACACTGTCATCTCAATGGCTATGAAAAAGGCAACATACTTGAATTGACTCTATCACTGCATTTATTGTCTTAATAAATATTTGTCAATTGATAGCTAATTATAAACAAAATCAATTGCAAAACCTGAACTTCATAGAGAATCCCATGTATCAGTTCATGCTGGGGACTGACAGGCTAAAGAGCAGGTCTGGACATAGGGACGTGAAGGTCCTGGAGGAAAAAGAGTGGATTCCAGGTTGTGGATGGGAAGGCTGATGGGTGTAGACTCTAGTTACTAAAGGGAGGCCTCATCTGCTGGTGTATACAGATATGTGCATATGCACTGGCATAGACTGAACTGAAAATACGGAGCTAGGGAAATTCCACACAGCCCAAAGTAGAAAAGACATCTACTGGAGCACTGTTTCAGCTGCACAAAAGGGACCATCAAAGCTGCAATTTGATACAAAAAGTCTTTTCTTGATTTGCAATGAATGCAGGTGGCATTGACCCGCTGATACGGGGCATGGTAGTTGATCATGCAAAACTGATGAAACAGGATCAACTGCTCATTGATGAGCTCCAGAACCACCTTTTTGAACAGACAGCCATCATGGGCCTGGACCTAGCAGCCCTGAACATGCAACGAGGAAGAGACCATGGCCTCCCAGGTAAGGAGACACAAGTCCATATGTCCCGTGAACTCTGCTGTTTATTGTAGTTCCACAACTGCACTAAGCATTTTCCATACCAGTGGGAATAAATGGCACCTTGATTTGAAGGCAAAGGGTGGATAGACAGCTGAGTTCAGGGAAGAAAAGGTCTCTGTATTATACAGATCTTTTTTTGAGGGATTTAAGACAAGGACAAAAGCCTTGGAAAGCAAAGGTGATAGCTGGGATAATGTAATAACAAGGGATAGCAGCAACAGTATTGCCAAGAGAGCAGGTAGGGTATGGAAGGTACAGACACAAGCAACCGAGTTCACCTTTCATGTGGGCTAGACAGACAATCTTAGTTCTTTGCTTGTGCTTTGTTCTTTGCCCATCAATGCTTATTTTGTGTCTTCAGACAACCCAGTGCTCTGAGAAGAACTGGCTTTCACCCTCAGGTGTGATTGCCCCCAGGTGCTGGAGAAGAACAAGTGCTTTTGGGTTCAGCACCACCAAATACTGCTCTTTTCTAGGACCTTTGGCATAGAAACTTTGCTTTCCAAAAACTGCAAGGACTCCTGCATTCACCCTCAGCACCAGGTAGCTCTGACCAAAAGGAGGTGGTGAAGCTGTAGTCATGTGCAAAGACAACCCAGATAGTTAGCTTAGTGTGTGCATACAAAAATGGCCTTTGAGAACATGGCATTTGGTGTGACTGGCTTAGACAATAGTGTTTTAAATAACAGTGTCTTCAGCTCAGATCCTTTTAATGCCTTGAGAAAATGAAGACGTTTCTTGTGGGCCAAGGGATCTGTTTAGCTCCTGAGCCCAGGCAGAGGTCGGGGAGACGCGGGTCCTGATCTGCTGCTGCTCCTGCTTTTGCAGGTTACAATGCCTGGAGGCGCTTCTGTGGGCTCTCCCAGCCTCAAAACGCAGAGGAATTTTCTGAGGTGCTAGGCAATTCCAAACTGGCCAAGAAGTTCATGGAGTTGTATGGGACACCAGACAATATTGACCTCTGGATTGGGGCAGTCGCAGAGCCCTTTGTTCCCCAGGGCAGAGTTGGACCCCTCCTGGCCTGCATCATTGGCACCCAGTTCAGGAACCTGCGTGATGGGGACAGGTAGGCAGGTCTGAGACCAAACCTTCCCCATGGCATTTATTATGGGGAAAAATGCTGACATTTCATGCACCACACTAATTCAGCCCATCTCCCACACACCAGGGAGTGCTCCCAGAAAGGCTCACAGCTTAATTTTAACCCCGTTGCCAGAGGACCCTTTCTTGCAGCCCATTCCCCCAGACCCCTGGTTGTGCTGAGGAACAGCAGCTCCAGGCCATGGGTGATTTGCAGTAGTCTTTGCTTGAGGTGACATTTGCTCTTGGGGTACAAAAGCAGAGGATCAGTCACTGCCAACCATCAGCCAGGTGGTGCTGCCTGGAAGAGGCAGGTTCTCTGCACTGGCAGATGAGTGGCAGAATCCAGACCTGGCCACACTTCAAAGGGGTTGGTCTGCTGCCTGATGAATCAATGTGGATCTGAACAGACACTTACCTCGATCAGATTCCCATCTTGGCATGTAACCAACAGCAAACATCCTCAAGGAGACTATAAGTTGCTTCTGAACATATCATTGCAGATTCTGGTGGGAGAAACCGGGAGTTTTCACCCTGCAGCAGTTGCAAGCACTGAGAAAAATCTCACTGTCATCGGTGATCTGTGCCAATACTCGTGTTGAAAAGATACCCAGAGATGTGTTCAGGGTCAACAGTTATCCTGAGGACTTTGTTGACTGCTGTGAGATCGACACGCTCAACCTCTCATCCTGGAAAGGTGAGCCTGAGAGTGGCACAAAAGATCCACAGTTGTCAGAGGTTTGCCAAAAATAATAAATGCCCTCCAAGGTCAGAATTCTGTGCTCTCGGAAAAGTTTGACATAGAGATTGTGATGTGCCACAACCTGAAAGGCAGTAAACCAGTGTCTTCATATAGGACATGTGGACAATGGCTGTGTCCTCCTAGTAATATGCTTTTGCCATGGGCTCTCCCAGTTGATATAAGGAGAAGAGAGACTTGCAGAAGACAGGTATGATCTGAGTAAAATGGACTGGGTTAGATTCTTTTATTTCTGGCAGCACACTTACAGATGATCACAATACCTGGGGATCTCCTGCAGTATGTATGGCATGGACCACAAAGCATCTCTGTGCAGTCCCTATGTTGAGTTTGATTGATTGTGTATTTGAGAGAGATGCTGTTGTTTGAGAAAGACATTTGCACTTGTTGTAAATGGTGACTTCACCCCGTTCTTTAGCAATTGAGTCCAGCTGATGGCTGCCTGCTCTCTGAACAATAGAGGGTTCCTCATTTCTTTTATTAACTTCATCTTACAGTCACTAGAATTTGCTGATCCACTTCCTGTGGCTCTTTTATCACCAGGCTGGGAGGAAGCTGAGCTCTGTTTGCATAACCCAGAGACAGCAGAATCCCATGATATTTAAAAAGCAATTACTACCCTTTAACCTCTTCAAGTTCCAACAGATTGATCCAAAAGCAGTTGTCCAAAGGGCTGGCTGATGTTAGGTCACCAGAGGTACCTTTTGACAAGGTTGGAAGCACCGCGGTGTCTCGGGGGTACAAGGATGCGTGGGTGACCTGGTGTCAGTTACCCATTCACCAGTGACTATTTTGAGCTATGGAGTCAAATAAAGATGTGGGGAGAAATATTGCATCCTGCAAAGACATTCTGCCTCTAAAGAGCTTTTTCTGCTTCATTGACAGTTTCTAATCCTGCTCATCAGACCGATGTTAGATACTCATATTGGTGGCACTGAGCTGCTCTTGGGAAACTGCTGCCTGTACCCGGTGCTCAGCTGACTGCTGTCAACAGAACCTTGGCACATGATTTCAAAGAGAGGAGCTCTAGACTATGTCTACTGCTTTAATCGTGATTTTTATATCATTTAGGTGCAAAAGCTTCCACTATTGTAGGTCTTCAGATGGAAGGGTGATGACATTTTCTTGTCTGTTGCCCTAAAAAACCTGTTCAGAGGTGTGTAAGACTTGATTAGGTGCTGAATACTGTGTAGTATTGGACTCATTTAGCTTAGAAAAGACTTTTAAGATCACTGAGTCCATTTATGATTCTCTAAGGACACAATCAAGACAAATTCTTTACTTCCCATGCTGAACGGGTGTCAGATCTTGTGGCTGATGTGCTTGCATTGCAAAAATCAAATTCCTTGTCCTTTGCAACTGCTCAGAAATGAGCAAGTTCATGTAATATTTATCAAAACATTCCTTATCTCCTCTTTGTTCTTCACAAGAGCATAAATGGTTTAGGCTGCGTCTAATCAGCGGGGAGATTTCAGCCATTGAAGCCACTGGAGAACAGCAGCTGCAGCTTGAAGCTTAGAGATGCCTTTTATTTAAATCCTGTAGTGACCATGTGTGTGTTTGGGAGCACGGGGCAGTACTAAAATACCCTGTGTGCACTCCTCTACCTTTGGCATCTGTTCTGCTGTGTTGAACATATCCTGAACACCCTTTGGCTATGGTTCACAGCTAAACCTAGCAGCATGAAAAAGTAAACCACAAGCTGGATGGTATGTAAACCACAAGTACTAGGAGTAAAAATGACTCACCTGGCTGGGATGACCCCTCTCAAGATCCCATTAAGTAAATAAATACCAAACATTTAACAATCATATTGTTTCCATCCTTCCTTGGCACAACTGGGAGGGGAGGAAGAGCCTGGGAGCAAGAAGGTGGCAGCCTAAGGTAGAGTCATGAGAGAAGCTTGTGGGTGGAGTAGGTGCCTTTCTGATAAGGACTGATGAAGGAGATGCCTGGTAAATTCCCATGGCTACAGCATCAGCAGATGTGCTTTGCTGGGGGTGTCTGCTAGCAAGTTGTGCCCACCTGAACCCAGTGCCCCATGCTGCCCAACCATGACCCTGGTGGGGGGTGTGTGTGCTACGGGAGCCCCACTGAGCTGCCAGGACCCCCGGTGAGTGATGGAGCGTGGGGACTGTGCTGCTTTGTGAGCCTCCAGTGCGTGGGGAATGGGGAAAAGCTGTGGTGACCCTGGGATGAAGGCAAGTCATCATCCTCCAACACACAAAAGCCAGAGCAAAACCAGGCACTATTTAGAAATCAGAAGCTGCAGTTCCCAGAGTGCTTTTGAGGTAAAAAATGTATTTTTCGTGTTAAAAGGTTAGGTCGTGTTAAAAATCAAGAGGCTATCAGGGCACAGCAAGGATGTTAAGCACCATATTTCTGCTGTTGGCCTCTGGTTTCTGAGTCCCCAGGTATGGTCCCCTCACAATTCCAAGATCTGCCCAACTACAGAAAGCAAAATCTCATTTTGCTTAGAAGGAAAGTATGAAAAAAAAGAGAGACCACCAACCCCTGCAGATGCATGTAAGGTCTTTAATTCCCCTCTCCCAAAGCTGCTTTGGCTTATGCCTCTCATGGCAGAGGTTCCTCCCACATAAAGGAGAAGGAGACACAGTGCCTTTTCCTGAGTGTGCTTCCAAGGGAATGTGGCAGCCCTCAGACCCCAAGACAGCCACTTCCCTAGGCAGGATGGTCACAGGCTTGGGATAAAAGCCTCCACCTTGTTGCTTTTGACTAGGAAAAGGTGATTATAAGCATACAGTCATGGTCACAGGAAGGGTCCAGCTCTGCCAGGGGTCCAGCTGGAGAGAAGTTCTCAGGGTTATGATTACAAATAAATGTCCATCTACCCACCATGTGTCTGTCCATGCAGATGGCACAGCTCTCTGGAAGGAACGTGGCACCCATTTCACCACCTCCACTTACAGGCTTTTCTTCCTCTGGGAGCAGTGTGCCTGTCTCTGGTATCTCAGGGTTGCAATCCATGGTTGTCTCTGCTGCCAGACCTTCATGTGGTTGCCACATCCTCCCGCTCAGGTGCTACACACGCAGCTGGAGCTGGAAGATAGGATTGCTAATGGGAAGCCCCATTCGTCATTCCTGATATCCTCTGGTAGGTGGCCAGCATGGAGTCACGGACCTGCTCGGTGAGCTTGGGGACATCGTGTGGGCTCAGGCCTAGAGTCTCCACTTCTGGCAGGATCTGGATGATGCTTTTACCTGGAAGAGTGAGATATGAGATTCAGAGAGGGAGCCAAAAATACATAAGTGGTGTAGAAGAGGAAGAAAAGAAATAGCAGAGGGCTTGCTGCAAGTCAAGGAGCAAGACAGGAACGCAAGGCAATGCTCTTTCACACACGGGCAGTGGTGCAGCAACCCAGCCATGTCCCAGACACACACAGCAAAAACCCAAACCAGGCTTTTCCTGTCCACAGAGATGGCAAAAATCATAAATGCAGAAGCAAGTGAATCTCTCCCCAGACACCTCCAATGAATCAGTGTTCACAGTGGAAAGCACTCAGGGTCTGCCTAGATCACAGCAAAGAGAATGAGAAGTCCATAATACAACACATCCAAATTGGTTATGCTCTGAGCTAGGAATACCAGCTTCAGCAGAGTCCCTCCTTCCAGAAACATGTTTTGGGATGACAGAAACTTGGGAAGTGCCTAGGCAATGGACTAGTGCAAACAGGGGAGCTGTCATCATGCTCTTCTGCTCTTGCATCCCATGGCCCTTGCTCTGGCCCGCAGAGACAAGATGCTGCCTGCACAGACACCCACCTGAGGAGGTGGGGAATGTCCGTGTTGTTTTCTAACTCTCTTGCATGCCCTTACACGTGTGCTAGGAAATGAGACGCAGGCGTGTTGCTAGCAGAGAGTTGTGCAAAGGAAGCAAAACAGATGCGTGGAGAAGAGCTGCCCAAAAGAAGAGGATGTGCTCCCTCCCGACACATCTTACAGCCTGGTATCTCAGCAGCTGACCATGCTTCACTTGGTCATACAGAAGAAGCTGAGCGATGACGGGGCTGTGCTGAAAAGGTCTGTTGGGGTAGAACAGTCTTCCAGCAAGCACCAGGCTTGCTCCACACATGAGTGTGCAAACACTGGACAGAGAGTTGGGCTTTCCAGAAGCTGATCAGCATGCCCAGAGCCACTGTGGATGTGGTGAGCTGTCCTGACCTGAGGATCAGCCTGCTCAATGGGCAGAAATCTTGGCCACGTGTAGCACATCTTCAGAATCAGCCCTGGCAAAACTTGCAGGGGGAAAAAGCGACAAGGTATGTGAGAAATTAACACCCAGACCCTTTTTTTGCCCCAAGTCAACCTCACCTGGGGTAAATCTCTTCTCTTTCCGGTTGTAGAAGTTGTCATAGGAAGAGATCACCACAGGAATAATGGGAACCTGGAAGACAGACAGTCTACAGCAAATCTACCCATTTCCCATTCCTCCCCCAAAATGGAACAGGTGTTCTTAGGTGAATTCTAAACCTTTCTGGTAATTATCCCAGTCAGTTTCACCACAGACACTCAGAGGGTTATAGGGATGCTTAGATCATTTAACTGTATCACCCAATGTCTTCTCTGCTGGTTTTTGCATTTTCATCTCTATATTTAGGCATTGGATGCCAAATTAGTACAGAGAGGCCTGTTCATCAGAAACTCTCCTCCCCTCACCCCCTACCCTGCCCTGGGCAGGTCCAGGACTCTTGTCAAGGTCTCCCGACCTTTTTCCCAAGCTAAGTCATGAAGGTTTTCCACTTGTGCCAGCAGCAGCCCCCTCCTGTGTCACCTGCAAGCTCCTCACGGCCTCCTGGATGTGTGCCCAATCCAATGGGAAGCCAGGCACTAGGAGCCACATAGCCCTGGTTTCTGGTGGACCATGGTAGGCAAACTGCACCCCAAAGGGCCTGAGAGAGGTGGCTCTTACCTGGGCTTTCACAGCCAGATGGAAGGCTCCACGTTTGAATGGCAACATGGAGGCACCATGATTGCGAGTTCCTTCAGGGAAGACCAGGACACTGAACTGCAGGGGGGAGAAGACATTGAGAGATGGAGGGGCTCTCCATCCTAAGCCACTACACAGGCATAATTCCCTGCAACTGATCTGTCTGCTCCTGACCATGCAGAGACATCCTCTTCCTCCACTTCAAGCACTTTATGGACACAAACCACACTGAACCCACCAGAGGTGCTCTTACTCTGTGCCCAGTGCCCAGCCCAAAGATCCCTTTCCAGCCTCATCAAGGTTCATTTTTTCCCGTGGCTCCTCACCAGAGTCCTCCCCACTCACATTTTCCTTGTGCAGGGAGTTGGCCACCTTGGTGAGGGTAGCGATAGACTCTTCCTTGTTCTTGCGGTCAATGAAGATGAATCCTGAAAGCCAGCACGCTAGGCCAAAAGTGCCCATGTGTAGGACTTCCTTCTTTGCAATGGACACGCAGCGATTGGGTAATATCTCCATCATCACTGGAAGGGGAGAACAAGGACAGAACGAGTTTCCATCTGCTCTGAGGTTTCCTCCAGTTTCTGGGCTCCAGCCCTCTGCTCTTGGAGATGCCATGCCTGCAGTACCCAGCCAGCTTCACAGAATCAGAAACACGTTGGGAAAAGGATTCTGGGGGTCTCCAGAGCACCCACCCCCTTAGAGAAGGACTATTACCAGTGCTGAATGAGAGCAGCCATGATGTGGCTGTGATCAACTGGCAGTCTCACTCCCATTCTCTTGAGAAGGATGAAGCTGATTTAGCTTGAAAATCCCTGTAATTCCCTAGAGAACCACCCCGCCTTGTGGTTAGCTGGCAGTGGACTGTGTGGCAGCCACTCCTGCCCCTCTGCCTGGGGTACTTGGGATCTCGTACTACCCTCCCCTACAGCCAACTGGTGCCAGGAGCAGGAGGCAGGATCACCACATACACATAATGTCAAGGGACGTCTGGTGATTCAACACGAGGACGAAAGGTTTCTTACTCCTGAGGTTCTCCTTGCCTTTTACCACTAGCTTGAGACCAAAGATGTATTTGAGTGGCAGGAATGACATGCTCAAAAACCTGAAAAAGGGGAGAGGACATTGATCAAAGAGATGATGGAATTGGCTAAAGGGACCAAACACCATTATTCCAAACCAGCCCACCTCACAGATTGCTCCTGTAGAGCATTCTGTTTCTCTGCAGACCCAGATTTGACCCATGGCTTGGAGAAAAGCAACTGGTATGTCTCTGCAGCTCATCATTTCATCAGAGATGACAAATACACCCAGCAGGCTTGCTTCAAACCAGATCAGACCAATGGCCTAGCAACTCCAGCCACAGCAAGTCCCTGGGTCAGTCAAATATTAGATAACACCCAAATTCAGAGTGGACCTGTCTGTACTCTACTTCCCTCCCCACCTTGCTGGATGATGACCGCAGGCTGCAACAAGCACTCCCCCAACTCTGCTATTGCCCAGGCTTTGCAAAGAGAGATGATTTTGCCCCTGGGTGATATTAGACCGCAATTCTGGTTGCTATACTTTAACAGTTGCTGGGAAAATAAAGAAAAGATTAAAAGTTAGGCACAAAAGTTAAGCACAGAGGAAACTTACAGCGAAAGGCTGCTGCTCAGTTAGGAGACAGGAACTCACACTGGGGTGTACAATGAGGTAGTAACCCCTGCCTCTGCAGCACTCTGGGCTGCTATAAGCACTATGCTGCTGTGTAGCACAGTCAGCTTCTAGCCCTCACTCAACCCACACCCCACGTTAGCAGTGCCCAGCACGGCTGGTTAGCCACTGGTGGCCACCCAGCTGCACAGCCAGGTAAATCCAGCAGCTCCTTGCAGAGCAGCTCTGACACTGCCAGACCTGGGGCACCGAGCTGCAGTTGCAGTGATGGGGACACCGGTGACCATGCAGGTCCCAGCATTGCACTGTGGAATTGTCTGCACGTGCCTGTTCCAGTGGGCACTGGGTCAGAATGAAGTTGAGAAAGAGAAGAGCACTTGCAGAAACTTTCTCACCACAGTTTAGAAAGGGAATCAGCCACACAGAGGAGGGAAATAGAGCCCTGAAGGCCAGATAGATGAGGGTTAATAAACCACCAGAGTATTTTACCTGTGCATTACCCGGTTTGTCAAATTTATGTCACTTTTTACATCCTTTCTTTCCATAATTCATTATTCCTTCTATCAACTCAAATCCAATACTGAAATCCACATCACTTCTCTGAATTACAGGTCCTGACAGCTCTCCACACCAATACGTAACTAATTCCAACCCACTGAAGCACAACTCCCAGGACCCTCCAAAACAGAGCACAAGTTGACTCTATCAATGCCCAGAGCAGAAAGAAGCCACAGACAACTTACTTCCCATTTTCCACGTTACGTCCACGAGGAATACTGATCATAATAACCAGAATGCATAGGGTGAAGACCCACAGCTTATAGAAGGTCATCTTGCAGAAGAATCTGAATGCAGGATTCACCTGGTAAAGGACTAGGAGCGCGATGAACAGAAAGGTAAATGGGTAGTGCAGGAGCACAAGCTCCATCCTTCTCGCCCAAAATCGACCAGAGGAGTGTTGCACAGAGTGGTAAATGAGTCACGAGCACTTGATGTTGTGGAGCAGAGTTTAAATTCCCTTGATCAGCTACATGTGGGTGGTGCAAGGCTGGAATGGGATTTGGGAGTGACTCGCTGCTTGGAGCTAAAGTAACTGGGAAGCTGGTTTAGCAAGGGAAATGGGAATAGTCCAAGGGCCCATAAAACCACATTGACTGTCACCTGCAACCTAAAGAGCAAGATCAAATCCCCAAGAATAGTAAGATGGACAAGCCTCACATAATATTTCATGAAGAAACTCAGGAAAGGTGTGAAAATAGAGGCACTGCCTGTGCCTCCTGGTCCCTTGGCTTAGCCAGGGACCCTTCTGCCTTTTGGAGTCGGTTCACAGAGCCTAGTCGTGGTTCCTTTGTGCTTATCTAAGGTCTGATTCAGCAAGCAGTTACCTTCCTAACACCTATTAACCTTCTTAATATCTCATCAGTATCAATTTTGGCCTTTTGTAATTGGGTAGAGGTTGCTTTGATGTTCATCCTGACTTACCAGGAGAGAGGTTCCTAAAATGGAATGCCAGTGAAAGGCCCACGGCTTTCCAATCAAGCCTGCTCTTGCCAGGGTCCTAATGCGAGAGGAACATCTTACACAGCTCTGCACAGGAAACTCACCGACAATGTTTAGTGACAGGGAAGTGTGCAAATAGGAACTCATCACAAACCACTGAGAAGATTTTTAAGTCACTGATGGCAATTTTCAAATACTTTCATCAAGGCTGTGAGACAATGATGCTCCTGAAGTATACAGGGCACTAATGAACAGGTACTCAGATGGAGAAGGATGATGACTTACCCAAAGGAAGACAGCAACCCTAAAATACAGCTGATCTACAAGAACACAAAAGCCTGAACCCGAGGAAAAGACAGAAACATATCTCCAGCACAAATGGTAGTGTCCACATGGTGAAAACAAAGCTTAACCAGAGAAGGACCCACATAGCAGATTTATGAGTGTGAGGATCTGTTAGACCTCAGCGTGGTCAGCTGTGAGAGAAGTGGTTCTCCATGGCACCACCCTGCTGACCAGTGTCGACTGGACATCACTGAGCTGTTCCACGCAGAAAGGTAACTGCACGCTCAGAGCACTGAGGAGAGACACGCTTTCAAGGAGACATCAGATATGCAAGAGTTTGAAGCCGGGCTAATGGTTATTTGGGACTTTCACCAGCTGGTATGAGCATGGGAAAAGGCAAAGACATAAGGCGATAATAAAAATGATGGCATTCCCAACTCACCATGGAGAGACTGTCAGCTCAGATCTAACAAAATGTTTAGGCTCCAAACCCACAGATGTTAATATCTTCAGCTATAATTTTCTTCTGTTGCAAGGATCCCCAGCACCTAGATCCATCACACGTCCATTACCAAAGCAGGCAGGTCTTGCCTAACCTGCAAGGCATTTGCAGAAACTACAGCTCCAATGAAACTCCCACTTTCCAGACTGAATTAATCCATGCTCAGTTGACTCCCTTTTGCCCCTGGCTCTGGTTTCAGACCCTGGCTCAATTTAAATGAATCTTAGATAGAGAGAGGAGGGGTTTGCTCTTATCATGAGCTTTCATCATGCAGCTTTAATGATTCTCCTACTCATCAACTCTACAAAGCCACACATTGGCCAGAAGAGAAAGATGGAGGAAGGGAAGGTGATCTAATCTAATGGAAAAAGGCTAAGAAAATTGTCTTGGCCATGGTAAGCAAGCAAAGGCTCAGAAGAGAAGGGACAACTATCACTACAGCAACAGGAGAGAGAGGGAAATATTGCTTAAGTTAAAGATCACAATCGACTTCTAAATGCTAAAACAACTATTTCAGTATGGGATTATGAAATGGGAGTGATTCCCACTAGAAACTGGTGGCACAAAGAGCTCTGCTGAAACAGGCTGGAGCAAGCTATCCAAGGGCAAAGTGTTGGGAATGCTCAGTGCCAAAGATCACATCAACAGTCTTCCCAAGAGTGGTACTGAAGGGAACTCATCTAGTGCATGCAGTTACTACTCAGTTAACTAGAGGCATTACCATTGATATGAAAAACTTCAGAGGGATTCCAGGGTAAATATATTAGAAACAGGTCACCAAGACTGAGGAAACTGTATTTACTGTGCTCCAGATGAGCTCCAGGATGAATCCACGAATCACTCCATTTTGCAGGGCACAGATTACCTACCTATGAACAAAAAGATAGGTGGAAATTTTTGTAATGATAGGAGAAGAGTCCCTAACAAGAAAATGTACCCTGACTCATGAAGATTTCTGTGGCATCCAGACACCCCTGACAGAAACATAATGCAACAGGTCAGAGTAGCTTGTGATGTAGGACTTATATCCATGGGGATAGCACACAATGCAGCCAGGTAAACTGTGGGCTGGAAAACAAAATGGTTAATCACTGTAAATCACAGAAAAACTGAGGTGGGAAGGGACCCCTGGAGGTCTGCATTCGAACGAGCTGCTCAGAGCAGGGTTAGTTCCAAACACAGATTAGCTTGCTCAAGGCCTTGACTAGGCAAGTTTAGAGAATCACCAAGGATGGAGAGCCCACGAGCCCTCTGGTCCCACATCACACCACTATTACAGGGAATAATGCTTTTCTTTGTCTAATGGGAATTTCCCTTGTAACCCATGTGTATTACCTCTTATCCTTTCACTGTGTGCTTCTGAGAACAGTTTGGCTTCATAGCTATTCATTAGGAAGATGAAGACTGAAATCACCCTCTCTCCCCTTCTCTATAATGAGCAAATCCAGCTTCCTTAGCCCTTCTTTGTACATCGTGTGCTCCAGCCTGCTGACCACCTTGGTCAGCCTCCACTCAGGGGAAATGTAGTCAGCAGTGGGAGAGGGTCCTGAGCAAGGCAGACTCAGGATGGACATCCATTCTCAGAGCTCAAACAGCTGGAGGAAGCTGCAGGTGGGGAAGAAAGTGAACGAGAGTCCCCAACAAAGCTGGGAGACAGAGCTGCATTTCTGAAACCAGCATCAGAGGCTGAGCAGGGCGAACAATCCTATCTGAGCTCCTGCAAACTGTGTTCCCTGTCTCAGTGGCTTCATTGACCACAGCAGGCATGCTCCAGCCCTATTGCAACAGCCCCATCCTGCTGCACATGCCTGTCATGGTTTGATTAGGCAGCTTGATGTTGATAAGGTAGATTAAATTTCCTGAATTTCAGCCTTGTGCTTACCTAGAATTGGAAAAATTGGTTCTCTATGCTTAGAGTGCACAGAAAGATCATGGGTGATTTTGGACTAGTCATTGCCTCTCCCCTGAGTTAATTTCTGAAGTCCAGAGGTAATTAAGAAGACCTCCTCTGTTGGCCAAGGGGCAGGTGTTAGACAACCAACGCTAGAAAACTAAAGGTAGAGAGACTGAGACATCCCCCCTGTAGTCAGGCCTCTCACACCCATCCGATCTGTTGACTCCCTTGTAGCTCTCAGCACTGGGAACTTACCCAAGAACCAGTGGGCTTCAACCCCCTGTAGGGCTTGTTCGGGTGCTTGCAGCCTTCCGAGCGTGTCCAGGCTCGTGTTTATCAGCCTACGCACTCGGGGCTTTACACAGCCCCAGCACTGCCCCTCCACCCTGGCCAAGGGCTGGCACGAGCTGGTATCTGAGCCTCTTCTCTCAGGGTCTCACAAAGACTCTTTCCATTTTGGAGGTGATAAGGAGAGAATTATTGTCAAGCTTTTGCTGGAACCAGCAGTGACTGGGGAACATTTCATAGTGCTGTGTGACACAGGAGTATGGCTCAGAGGCTTCAGCAAGCAATACCTTCTTCCACTGCAAATACAGGGGTTCTTGAGTCAAATTTGGCCAGTATTCCCCCCCCCAAACTTACCACCATCCTCCACTCACCTGTGGTTACTGCACCTTTTACAAAGCGCACAGAACATTTTGGCCTCAGGTCAAAATTGCAATTTATTGGTTGATAACAGTAACACAGCAGGCTACAGAGGAAGGCAAAAATGGGTTTGATCCATTTCAGGGAAAGATATTGAGGGGACAAAGCTGGAGTAAAACTAGATTAGCTTTTTCTTTCTTGTATGTTAAGATGGATCTTCTCTTTGCCAGATCCCATTAGCTCCACAGCCCAGTGGTGAGTCACTCTGGCTCATGACAGGCTGCAGGAATAACTTGCAATGGATTTCTGTCATGCTAGAGGATGCCTGAGGCATTCTGGACTAAGGGCGAAAAACAATGAGAAAACAGCTTTGTTCCAGGTGGAGGATTTCTTCATCCTGTATTCAAGCAAAACCTGAAAACAGGGCATTTTACACCAGCCTATCTGGGGTGCCCGACAGCTATTTCCCCCTCACTCAAAAGCACTGTGAAATGAGCAGATTTTTCTCTGGAAACTGGAGTACCTTTTGTAAACAACAACAAAAAATACTGGAGAGCAAGAATAAGCAGTCATTCCAATGCCCCATCTCTTTCAATGTAGGTGGGGAACTTTGAAAGCAGAGTCCAAACCACATTTCTGTCAGTAAAGCTTATGAAAGACAGTGTGTGTGAAATTGCCTAAGACAGCAGCTGATTGGTTTGGGAGTCAGTCTCTGGATAACTCATTTTGCTTTGCTTTATGCTATTGAGCAATTTGCCCAAATCTGGGACATTTTTTCATGAAGTTCTTTTATCACTGGACTCCATCTCACTGAAAAGGCTTCATGCAAAGGAAACTGAGCAAATGACAGCAGCTGTGCCCAAACATTTCAGACAGTAAAAGCATAAACACAGTAAAAAATAATAATCCATCTCAGCAGCTTCCCAAGTCCAGATTTCTGGAGAATCCTTGATGCCCAGCATTAGAAGTCACCAGATGCTTCTTCTACAGGACATAAAAAGCAATGTGTTAACAAAAGGGAAAAGGCTATCCCATAGCTCCCTCTTATCTTGTGTGATTTGTTTCCACAGGCTAAGCTGGAAAAGAGGGACTGATAACTCTGAGATTAGTCTTGACTGCTCTAAAGAGCTCTGGGGATCCCTCCTTGACTATAAGACCCTACAGGTCTCACTTTCCTGGCACTGTGAAGATGGCACATAAGGTTGCACCCTGCCACGCTTCCAAGCTGATATTCCCACAGCCCTGAGGAGAACATAGTGAACCATCCTCCCAGCAAGTGGGAGCTGTCTGCTGCTGTCTGAGCAATCAGTGACTGCTGTTAGCTGCAGAGATCTGCTCCTTCCCACCGGCTGGGTATTGTCCTCAGAGCATGGCAGGGCCCAACTGTCAGGGCAAAGGAAAGATGAGGTTTTGTTAGGACAAGGCATGGCCCGAAGGTAGTGCAGAGCTGCTTTTGGCCTGCCCAAGATACGCTGAGAGCCTGCTCAGAGTTGTGCAAAAGACAAAACCAACCACCTAGAGAGAAAAACCAGCCTCCCTGCCCCGGGCATCACTTCCCATGCAGAAAACCATCATCAGAGAGCAGCAACAGCAAAGAGTTAAACTGAAAATCTGCTAATCAGAAAAATCCCCAAGCAGTGCACTTCACTTGGTCTTGCAGTGACAGTGCTGGAAAATCTGCATGCTGGAGGGGCTGCTCCCAGTGGAGCTGGTGAATGGAGTATCTAAACATGTGCTAGATACGTGCCTGGCACGTGTTCAGACCCGTGCTAGGCAGCTCTGGTGCAGAGCCTCAGGCTCTGCTGGTACAGAGCCTCAGGGTCTGGTTATCTCACAGGTTTGCAGGTCTGCTGCTTGAAGTTTATACCTTGCTCTGGAGGTTCCTCGGTCCTCTTTGACTTCCAGGCTCTTAGGTCCAGCTTTGGGATGCGGGAGCAGCTCACAAAGCCACAAGGGTATTTGTTAACCCAGAAGATGTGTCTTGGTACTTGGGAGATGTGGGTGTTGTCACATATTATACGTGACAAGGAGATTTTGGCCAGTGAAGAGCGCTGCTGAGGAGTGAAAACCCCTCTCTTCTCCCACCAAAACCTGCAGGAAAAAGATGACAACACAACAGATTTTTGCCTTCTGCTTTCTCCACATTCAAGACTCCTGCAATATTATTTCCCACTAACACCAATAATATGTTTCTTTTGTGAAGACAAATTTAAATATCCATTATTTAAATCAAAAGCCGTGACTTATCAGATGGAATAATTTAACTTGCTTTTCTGCCATGGACATATAATAAAGATGCAGTTGGATTAAAGCCTTGCCCTGTGTTCCCTCAAATGAGGCACAGGCACCCTCTTTCAAACAGAGAAGTCTGCATACACTGTCCACAGATTGTGGTTACATCCACATGATGGTCATGTTGGAACCAGCCCTGCAATTACTCTCCTTAAAAAAACACCACATGGGTTCCTCTATCCTGTCTTAAGAATAAGATCTCTGGATGTGCAGTGGACTGTTTGCCTTTAAGCTCCCAATACTGGGAGCTCAAGTCTTCCTAGGCAGAAAAGTTTCCCAGAAACACCTGTCATCATCCCATTTTTCAAACAGTATTCCCAGCAAGTACTGGGACCTTGCTTCAGAAATGCACCTTAAAATGGGGTGTATAACTCACTTCTGCACCTGATGCTCCTGAGCAACTTCAAGCAGGAGCAGGAGGAGGAGGAGGAGGATGACTTCAGGCATGTTAAAAGCACACCACTCAAATTTTGGCTGGCAATCAAACCCCAACCCACCCATATCTTAGTGCAAGCAAAGACCAAACACTGCTACATGTCAGACCCCAGAGCTTCAACACAGAACTGGGGCAGAAAGGAGAAATAGTGAAAAATGGTCTCTAAGACCCCTGAGATGCACACAAGACACTGTGATGGTGCAAAGCTGCACATTGCACTCGAGGTGGGAAGGTGGACAGATGTTTGACTTCTGCAGGACACAGCCCCAGAAAGAGCAGTCCCACAGAGAGGGGACAGGGATGCTGCCAGTGCCTGGGAAGCATCTTGGCCTGAGCTGGGACTTAAGCAAGAGAGAACAGCTAATCTCTTTTACTCCCTGCGAAGCCTGGAAGTGTGTTAGTCCTTCAGCAACATCCCGTGGTCTGCAGGAAAATGTTCAAAACTACCCAAAACATGAGCCACCCCATCAAGAGATGCTGAGCTTCTACTGCCAGTGTAAACTCTTTAGGCTGGTTAAATCTGATGGGTTTTTTCCTAATTGGTGAAATCAACCCATCTATATTCTGGTTTTCCAACCTTTAGAGCTGTACCCGGTTTTCTTGTTAAGGTATTTTGATGTTTCCTGTAGCTGAAAGCAGTTGTTGTTTGACCACACAGTAACGTGGACCTCCTTGAACCCACTTATCTGAAGGAAGAAAAGAGCTGAAATATTCACACTGGGCATGAACCAGCAGCATGGAGAAGGGCAATCCAATTTGCAGCAGCAGTGAACGGGCTGAGACAGAGAGAACTTGGCTGGGAGAGGATTTTAGCCTAGGATCTCAACCACTGTCTAGACAGGGAATAAGAACATCACCAGAAAGGGAAGGAAACATTTGGAGGCGTGCTAGGAAAAAACCAAACCCCACAACAAGCAACTGGAACAGTTTCCAAGTGTGCATAAAGAAATCTGCATAAATTTTTCCTTGGGGGTTTGAATTCCTGGGTCCTCTCTTACCTGTCCCCATCACGAATGTTCCTGAACTGAGTGCCAATGAGACAAGCCATGAGAGGCCCAACTCTGCCTCCATTCACAAAGGGCTCTGCAAGTGCCCCAATCCAAATGTCAATGTTCTTTGGTGTCCCGTACAGGCGCATGAACTTCTTCGCCAGACGACGATTCCTCAACACTCGAGCAAGTGACCGCAATCCAGAAGGTTGTGAGAGCCCACAGAACTGTCTCCAGGAGTTATAACCTGCAAGTAGTTGGGTATCAGAGCAGATAGATCACTCATGTGTTTCTATATTTCTGTTAATGCCATCACCAGAGCCAGTTCATCCTGCCTGGAATTTCAATGCTGTTTGTGGAAGGGCCATGTCTGTGCGAGTGGTTTCTGGTAGTGGGTGTTCCTCCATCACCTTCCAGTGCTGTTTTGCTGTTCCACTCAGTGGCAATGCAGGTGCCTGTGCACAGGCTCCAGAGCCATGGTGTCTGAAATAACCTCCTGGCGATGTGGCCATGGATCTACAGGAGCAGGACACTCAGAGCCCTGGCCAACCTCACCTGGGATGGTTCCAGGGATGGGGCAGTGACCACCTCTCCGGGCAACCTGGACCAGGCTCTCACCGCCTTCAGCAACAAAAATTTCTACCTTCTCTCCAGTCTAAATTTCCCTCTTTTAAGTTCAACCCATCACCCCTTGTCCTGTCCCAAGAGGCCCTGCTCAAAACTCTGTCCCCATCTTTCTGACAGGCCCCTTGAAGCACTGAAAGGCCCCCAGAAGGTCTCCCCAGAGCCTTCTCCTCTCCAGGCTGAACACCCCCAACTCTCTCAGCCTGGCCTCCCAGCAGAGGGGTTCCACTCCTCAGAGGAAAAGTCTGTGAAGCACTAATGGGTCCTCCTCCCTGCCAGCTCAGTGAACTGTTAGGTGCAGAGATGCTGCAGCACACATCTCTATACTGTGAGCTGGATCTGTCAAAACTGGGGAGAATTCAGAGAAAAAGATACAACATGTGGTACCTGGGTGACACCACTATCAACCACTTCAAGGAGATGGAGAATTTGCTTTAGCAGAAGAATTAGGAAGCATTTTTATCTTCCTATACCCCCAACACCTTCATAGGTTGTCTAACATGTAGGAACACAGGAGCGCTCAGGGATGGGCTGAGACCCAAAGGCTGAGAGCTAAACACAAAATCACACTAGAAATACATGTCAGCTCCACTGCAGCAGATCAGCAGGCAAAGCTGCAGGTTCAGGATTTGTGGTTCAGACCAAGTACTGCACACTTGAGTTCCTGGATAAAGCATGGAAAAATTGCAACCTTCTGTTACAGCAAAGGCAGAGCAGTCCTGTGACCTGACCGTGCACCCGGGTGCATTGCAAAGCTTCTGTCTGGGCTCAAAACCTGTGAATCCAGCTCACTTTTCATCACAGTTTCAAGGTGAGCCTTATTGCATCTCCCAGGACATCACCGACACAGCAGCTCCAGGCACTTACATCAGCCTAATAATGCTGTTAGGCAACAGCACACCCATAAGCCAGTTGTAAAGTCTTATCAAGAATCTGTTTCTCAAGCCCATCTTGCAATGCCATAACATTGCTTTTGCATCTTGCAGAGCTCTGAGAGTGGTTCTGACATGCTTTTTTTTTTTCTGGGACACAGGCTTTATAGAGAAATTATGATGAGATTTTCCTTGCATATTGCAATCTGCTCTTCTTATTCATCTTGTGTGGCTGGGCTGGACCTCTACAGATGTCCAAGGAGAAGCCATGGGGGACTTCTGGACCTGATTGCACTCCTGCAAACTTGTTCTCAACTACTTTCCCAGTTTTTCCATTTAAATAACAATACAAATGAGGCAATTACTGAACACTTGACTCTGGTCTGTGCAATGCCTCGTGTTCTTTCTGGCTGTGTGCCTCCATGTCTCCTCTATCTCCAGCCAGGCTCTTGGCCTCATTGTTCAACCTCCTATCCAGTTACCTCTGGTTGTACAGAAATGATGAAAAGCTTTGAGAAAGAGTAATTTTAGCCAAAGAATGGGCTGGAGTCATTTCAAAATGTTCAATCACAAGAGTGCCTCATTTCCACTTGTATTTCTTTGGAAGCTCTGCTCCCACAGCCAACTTACCTGGGAGACCATGATCTCTGCAACGCTGCATGTTAAGAGCAGGTAAATCAAATCCAATCCTTTCAACCTGCTCAAACATCCGATCCCGAAGCTCACCCACGACCATTTGCTGCTGCGTCATCAGCTTGGCCTGATTAACCATCAGGCTCCGGAGAAAGGGGTCAATACCGCCTGCAGTGGTTACAAAGGGACTGGTGAGCAGGGCAGGGTGGGAAGTGTGTGTATAACAGCCTCAGAAGAGCTCAGGGCAGCTTATATTTAATTATAAGCTTCTTCTGCAAGAGAATCAAATTTCCTGTACTTAAAGGATTAAAAATGAAACACTTGGAATAATGTTCTTAGAGTCCACAGCAATTAAGCAGTCAGACCTGCTGCTTCAGAACAGCTACGTTGGGAAAAACTCTGTCTGGTAGTGAAGGGTGGTTAATACCTATTGCAAACTGGTTTTAAGTTTAGCTGAAGCAGGAGGTCTTCCAGAGAGGGCAGAAAAAGCTGAATGCACTAAACTCACCCTGCGGAGGTGCAAGAAAGGCTTTACCTTCTTTAACGATCCTCCAGACAGCAAAGAAGGATTTGCTGAGTTTAATTTGGGGACCTATGGGTTTGTAATTTTGATTTAAACGGTCAACAGTGGGGGGAACCGAAGCATGACCGAAACGAAAAGCCAGGGTGAAGACGTTGGATACGCGAGGATCCACAGACTCATTGTAGCCCCGGTAGCGAGGAATCAACTTCCAGAAGCTGGTTCCCAACAGAAGAGGCAGGTAGTCCCTGTAGGTTATAACCTAGGGGGAAACAAGGGAAGTGTGAATTATTAATTGCTTGGCCACCTTTGGAAGCAAAGTTACTGTTTGTGTCTCAAACTACAGGAGCTGTTCACACCGAACTTCTTCGATGGGATACATGTAGGAGATTTTGCCTTTTGATGTTGCCGTCTTTTGTTTGTTTGCTTGTTGAGCCAACTCAGAAGACAGGTTTCCAATTAGGGATGACTGAGCACTGCCTTTGGAAGCCCCGTGTTGTCTTCTCTCAGAGAAGCTGGCCTATGTTGGCTGTGAAACCTCATCTGGTTTTGAAGCTGGTCAATCCTTCAAACCAGAGGCTGGACAAGAGACCTTGAGAGGTCCCTTCCAAGCACAGACGTATTCCTGTGACCTTAGGATCTCATTCACATCAGTCTGCGGTGCAGCACATTCTCAAGGGGTCCTTTGTCCCAAAGCAGCAAGGACAGAGGAATGCCGTGGCTGGTTGCACCCACCAGCACATGGGGCTTCTTGATCAGAGGAGACTCACAACACAGAGAAGTTTTAATCCAGAACTCCAGTACCATTTTTATCTGCTACTAAACACTGGTTAGAAAACCTTTTCCTCTGACTTTTCTGTCCCCATGTTCTGCGAAAAAAAATGTGCAGTTAAAACCCCATCCAACAAATTGGCAATTTAACATTAGAGGGACATCAAAGGTTTGAGGGACCCCTCTGTGCTTGGTATTTCGGCTATCTCCATGTGACTTTGCTCTGGACAAAAGGGACTGGTGGAAAGAATTTGGTCATTTACACCCCAAAATACTGCACCCTTTGGACACCCCACACTAACAAAGCTCATCATGTGAATTCTGTGAGACTGGTACCTGGATCATGGCACCCAGGATCTTCCGTGCCTCCTGGTAGAGCTTCTCTCCATTCCAGTGGGGGTTCAGTCTCTTCAGCCCTCGAGCCAGGCGGTTGTGCTCCCGCAGGAAGAGCGTGTGCATGCACGTCAGCTCCAGCATCTCGCTCGCTCGAATGTCACCTATGAGTATCACAAGTGAGCAGACCTGTGCTGCCAGTGACCTGCGTGTGCTTGGCTCCTTCCCACTGGAAGGAGGCGAATGTCACATTGAGAAGCATGCACAGAGATGGCTTTAGCTGTCTCAATAGCTGCATTGTGAAGAAGGTGGGTAAGAAACACACAGGAGGAGAAGGAAACCAGGGTCTGGGCCCTGAGGGGTGGAGAGCACCAGTGAAAAGCCAAATTTCTGCTGAGGCAACAAAAGCTAAGATTCTACCACAGTTGTGCTCAGCATCACAGAGAAATGGGGAAGGGCTTTTTGAAATAAGAGCTAGGAGCATTATCTTAAGAAGCTAAATACAAGTAGGTGTTCTCCAGGCTCCCATATCAAAGAGACAGTCACAGCTCAGGAGAGAAATGAAAATGAGCAGAGAGAAGTCAGGATGGCCGAGGGAGCTCTGAAAACCAGAGGGCATCCTTTAAACTAGCTGCACCTATGGCCAAAGCAAGATGACAGCCACAATCAGGCTCTCTGGTGAGTAAAAGCAAAAGCAAAATGAGTCACAACTTGAAGGAGTAAACTACAAACAACATCATAATGAAATTTGAAATCGTTTTCCAGACATCTAGGGCAGGAAAGCCAAGAGCAAGCAGGTGATGGGAGCATAAAGAGGCACTCAGAGAAAAGTAAATATGTCATCTTTAGTCCCCTAGTCCCATAGTAAATAGAGGGATTTGCTCTTGCCTTCAGCACAGAGCTCTTTTCATCTGCTGTCAAAGGCTGTCTGTAAGGGACAGCGGAAGAAGAAACAAAAGCAGCACTGTGAGGTTCCTTAGGCAGAATGCATCCACCCAGGGCTTCCAGCACAGCTCCAGGAGGAAATCGCTGAGCAACTGCACATGTAAAATTTCCCCGGTTCTCAGGGACCGGAAAAGTCACAAAGAAGACAGTGAATTTTCAAAGGAGTTTCCGAGCCAGGCTGAACTGCTCACTATCAATTCATTGATGGCTGTGGAACAGCCACCAAGTGACAAGTATGGACAAGCCATTGCCTTCAGGCCAGTCTGCTGTCACTGTTTGCTCAGTTCCATCACGGCACTGGTTCCCAGGTCACCTCCAGCAGGCCCATGTCCTCTCTGGGCCCTCCACCAGAACTGCTGAGCGCAGACGGGGCAGCTTCACCCCAGACATCTAGTCAGAAAGACCTGAAGATGATTAAGACCTTTCTCCTACCTGGCACAGGACCGAGACACTTCCACGATGCTTTCCCGTGTTCCATTTTCTACTTAAATACGCAAACCAAGCAACTAAAGAAACAAACTGGAGCTGGAGGAATCGTTCTCTCTGGATTTCAGGGTTAGGAGTGCCAGCAGCCACCTTACCTGCCATAAAGCAAGGGATTTTATCTTCCTTGCTGACTATGAGACAGGGGTCCTTCTGCGCGCTGCTGAAGGGCAGGTACTCCCTCCCGTTATCGGAGAAATTCTGGTTGACGGCCAGCAAGCCCAGCTGGCTGGTCCCATCCCGTAGTTTGCTGGCCAAAGGCACCTCGCTGCCGTACACCATGCTGCCGTCAAGGAAGGAGGTGAGCGCGTTGATCTGATCTCGAATTGCTCTGCCACCGGTACAGGCGGGAGCTGAGCGGATGAAAGGCAGGCAGTCTGAGGTGTTTTTAATTCGTGGGTCTTTGGGTGGGATCTGCAGGAAGAGAACAGAACCAAGTCATCACAGTTCAGGGGTGCAGAAGCTGCACTGCAATACTACAGCTGTAAGGAAAGACCAGGCAGGAGTCATTTCAAATACAGACGCTGTAGAGATCAGTCATAAATCCAGGGTATGAAGGGGTAGATTGACAGCAGAGATGCTATTTTAGGAGGTCAGGTCTCAGATATGCATGGCAGTCTGGAATGGCTAAATTTCCATGTAGTCCTATGGAAACCTAAACTTTTCACCCTGAATATACACATACCAGACTGGATCTTTAAAGCTCTGGTGTTCCTATCTCATGCTGGAGTCTAGTGTTCATATCTACAGCGTGGACAGTTGTCATCCAGAACTTGTGACCCTGCCTGTGTTCTCAAATGTAGAATCATTTTGGTTGGAAAAGACCTTCAAGATCTAGTCCAACCATCAGCCCAGCACAGCCAGGTCACCACTAACCATGTCCCTGGACATCAGGGAGATGACATAATCCATGACCCACGTAGGCTTTGCATCATACCTCCAAAGCAAAGCCATATTGTTGAGGGAGATGAGGAAATGGTTGGAAATGGGGGAGACACACTCTGTGACTGTCCTGCCATGTGAGGACAGCCCCTCAGACCCCGCATTGCCACCTTACAGAGCGTGGTCTGGTCACCTTGGCCTGCTCTGGGAGGATGCTTATAAATATCTAAAGGGGAGTGGCAAGAGGATGGGGTCAGGCACGTCAGTGGTGCCCAGTGATAGGAAAAGGGCACAAACGGGAACACAGAAAGTTCCATCTGAACATGAGGAAAAAGTTTGCTACTTTGAGGCTGTCAGAGCCTGGCCCAGGCTGCCCAGAGAGGTTGTGGAGTCTCCTTCTCTGCAGAGATTCCAAACCCACCTGGATGTGATCCTGGGCCCCCTGCTCTGGGTGACCCTGCTTTAGCAGGAGGTTGGATGAGATGATCTCCAGAGGTCCCTTCCAACTCCCACCACCCTAGGATTCTGTGATGTCCCTCTGTGGCCAAGTGCCAGGAAAGCAACCACCATCTCCTGGTTGGATGGTAGATACCCTCTCACCCTGCAAGGAGGCATCTGTCTGTACCTTGATAGGAAAGCAAGGGGGCTGTTTGGCACAGCTGGTCCTACAGTCCACCTTGCCACTGAAGCTGACTCTGGCTGGGGTGTCCGGGCTGAAATCCAGGTCATGGTCAATAAACTGGCCCCACAGCATGAACATGAGTGATCTCTGCTGGTCCATCCTGAGCTGCTTAGCGGGGAAGCGGACAATCTTGTTCGACACTTCTCGAACCTGCAGGGATGAAAGCAGAGCACAGGCGTTAGGAAAGGACTTGCATGAGTCGGTGCATTGCTCCATAGGGTCATCAGCAACAATTCACGAGACGTTCTTTATACTTCACAGAAAGAACCCTGGATCTCTCTGAGCTGTGAGGCATTCCCTGGTGCCTCCACTGCTGAGCACTGCATTGCTCTGGATCTAAGGCAGGTTTCTGATCTTCTAGACCAAGAGTATCCCTGGATGGACACATGGATGAATCTAAGCGAGAGCCATACTGAAAATCTTGGGAAAGGGAGACAAAGGATTTTGAAAGACTTCTTTGGAATAGAAGTGTGGAAAAAAACAGTCTTTGGGAATTTCTGAAAGTTGTCTCAGTAAACCTCTTCTACCAAGACACTCTCCCAAAGCTCTCTTCTCTTCTCACCCCTTCCCCATCCATCATAATTCCCCCCACCAGTTCTTCCTTCACGTGTTACTACAGAAGAAATGGTCAGAACTCTGCTCAAGCCCTGACACTGTGCTGTGGAGCAGAGTTAGGAAGTACAATGGAAGCACAAGATGAGGTACACAACCAAGAGCATCCCAGAGCTCCTCCTCATCAGTGCTGTGGCTGTTTCAAGCCTCAGTGACAAGGAACCACATCACAATGTCCCTGATCCCATCCAGGTGTCTCAAGAGCCACACAGACTCCCACAAATTACCCCACCCATGGACACAGGATTTTTAGCGGGATATTCTTTATTCTGGGAATTCAATTGCTCATTTTATCCCCTGGCATATTGTTTTGCAGGAGACAACCAGTTTCCACAAACCAAATCAGAAAAAGGTGAGTAAATTACTTGGGCTTAAACACATTCCATTTAAAAGAAGACATAGCATAATTCTTTCTTTATCCTGCTCTCCTGCAGTAATCAGATTATTATTGTTCTTCCTGAAAGCATAGGAGTGAGAAAGCATTTCTGTCAGGTCACACTGGAGATTACATATGATCAACCTGAAGCTGGTGAATTTAACATTCTTCTTATCACCACAGACCTGTTGGTGGATGTGCAGTTTGATGCCTGTGATCGATCAATCTATCGATCTATCGATGGACTGGCAATACCTGAGCCTTGATACTGCATTTTCAGGTGACTGTTGCAAACATTACCAGTGGGAAGGGGAATCCAGAGAAACGCTTTCCTTCTGTCCACCCGTGGGGGACTGACATGCCATCCTCATATTCTGCTGGCAACCATCTGACCAGGGCTCTGTTTGAAGCTCCTAGGGATGGGTTTCTCCTGTTGGAGTGAATGGAAAAGCAGGAAATGATTAGTGTTATTAGGATCACGGCAGGGCCAAGAGCTCATGGACATGAAGAGAGACAGTAACATTGGGATGGACCCACACAGTGATGTACAACAGCTGGGGAGCTGCTGCTGCAGCCCCCTGGGTTTGGTGCTATCAATAAGCCTGAGGTTTAATAATATTAACAACAATAATAAAACATACCAAGCCACAGCTTCTCCCAGGCAAGAACTCAGCTTGCTGGGGACTCCTTGGGTCATCCAGCCTAAGAAAAGGCATTTGACCTCAGACCATGGGTGGAAAACAAAGGGGAAAGGGGCAGAGACTTACGCCCATTCGTTTAATGATTTTACCAGGGATCTTTAACAGAAATGGGGTGATTGGATTGTGCTACTACACTGTAATTGGACTACATGCTTATTACAGTTTGATTAGACCATTAAAGCCTTAATTACACTCATAATATGTTTAACTTTGGAATGTGTGCATAAGATGTGGTCTCCAGTCAACTGGCATACAAACCAGGTGTAACACTGCCTAGGGCCAAGCAATGGAGGGGGAGAACAGGTCACAGCTGAGCCCACCTTCTCCAGAGTTTCAGGGCCTGGTTCAGGTGGGATGGACCCGTCTCTATGCCAGAACCCAGATTCCCCTCCTGAATGAGGACACCACTGTCTGAAAATAGGAAGACGCAGGTAGCACTCTAGGTGTGGGTGTGGGCTTGGGTCATGAAGCCCTTTGAGACCCTGTAAAGGGACAGAGCCAGACAAAGCCCTGGAGAAAGAAGAAAAATGCAGCCAAAACAGAGACCCTGGGCAGACCAGTCGGCCCCAACACAGCGCTATTCACATTTTGACCAAAGAGCTAGCTCATGTACAGCACCCAAAAAACCCAGAGCAAGACTGTAATTAAAAGCTTTACACATTCAGGGAACAAAAATGTGAGGTGTGAAAACCTAAAAAAGGCATCCCACATGGATCATCCTTGAGGATGTCTAGTTCCTGATGGAGGATCCATCCATCCATCCATCCATCCATCCATCCATCCATCCATCCATCCATCCACCCATCCATCCTCCTGCTGACACAGCCCCCTCACCTGTTGTTGCACTCTCCAGTGATCGTTCGGTAGCTTCCAGAAGCATCACAGTTTATTTTCTTATCCTGCTGGTCACATCCACTTGCCTCAGAAATGATCCCCAGCTGAGCTGGTGTCAGCAAGTCTGCCAGGTAACCACAGAGAATAAACAGGCAGGAACAGACTGGACCTCCTGGGTTTTGTGGTCCCTCCCAAGCTCAGGAGAAAGTTTTCCTTCTTGTACCCTTGAAAAGGTTTCTTATCACAGCACAAGGGGCTGACATTTAAAGTCTTCCAGCACAATGATGTGCTGATCATGCTCCCTAAAGCAGCAGATGGCTTTTTTCTGGTTTGAAATGCACTAAACTCAACAAAATTGTGGTGAAATCTTATTTACAATTACATGTTAGGCCTGCACAGCAGTAGAATCACTTCTTAGCATTAGCAATCCTTTTTCCTTCCTCTCCCCTCCCATTTTATCCCCAGCATAAATTGCTAACAGATACACTCATCCTAGTGGTGTGTTACAAGGTTTTTTTCCCCCCTTTGAAGCAGCCACCAGCTGTTCAGAGCTGCCTGGAGGAGAAACCATCAGAAGAAACCCTTGGCCAGCACAAGGGGCTGCTGGTTTTGTATTTCTACTGTGCAGATCTCCCTGTAAATGGGATATAAATGTTCGAGTTCAACCAGCAGAGCCTTCTGGGCTCTTGCTGCTAGCACACCACGTCCTGAGTCCTTTGGAGGTTTGCTAGGCACTGCTGCCACCAGCAGTTTGGGTCACAGCATGGTTTAAGAAGCCACTGCTGCCTCCTGGGCAGGCAGCCGAGGTGGCAGTTGGGTGGTCTGGCAAGTCTCTGGAGCACTGCTGGAGCATCTCTCCTGGGGGGAGAGGCTGGAGCTGAGCACAGTCAGCCCCATGTCCCTCTTTCTGCTCGCCCCGTGCTGGAACGGTGCTGGATACCACACGACACGTGTCGTGGCCTGCCAGTGCTTTGCTGTAATGCTGGGGATCCCCGGGAGCTCCTCTTTACATGGCAGGAGCTCCTCCCTGTGCCTCCTTGAAACTGTTTCTGTTACTGCCCCTAATTTGCCTTCTGCTCTCAGTAAACTGGTCTTGCTGGGAGTCCAGGACTGCCACCTCATGGAGAACACTGCTGCTGAACTGTCCTTTCACATCACTCTGTTCCCATTCTCTGTTTGTGCCCTTAACACAGCACCCCGTTCCCGATGCAGAACAATCCGGCTGTGACTTTGACAGCTTCTGGCTGAGGTCCTGCAGAGAAAACACTTACCTTGGGGTTGAGCTTTGGTGAGTCACATCCTCGGGGTTTGCTCATTTCCCACTTGAGCTAAAAAATATTATCTGGCAAAGCCTTGCGAGCTTCGAACCATTGGAACATTAATGGCTGCATTGCAGAACGAGCCAGGGAAGGGCACAGAGCACTTCACTAACTGATAAATCCCCAACTCAATTTTAAGATGGAAAGAGAGCGCAGAAAAATAACTCAGCTTTGCCTCACTACAGCCCCGTGGGAGGGATTTGAGCCATGGCTCATCATAAACCTCTTTCATTCTCTCCTCCCAAGCCCCACAAAGCCCCAGTGACCAAGCCCCATATCCTTCCTCCCAGCCAGGGGAGATCCCTACCTGTGATGTTGAAGTCCCCACTTACAGCCCATCGCAGCTTCTCTCTGAGGAGGGTCAGGGTGGTTTCCATGTAATCTGCAGCCCGAATGGCAGCTCGAGTCCCTGCCACCGGCTGCTTGAAATATCCCAGAAGCTCTACTGGGGTCAAGGCTCTGTTCTGGAGGTTCTCCTTTATGCTGCAGGGAGAATAAACCCAAATCTTCAGGACTGAAATGGGGTGAAGCCAAGAGTCCTGCAGGTTATACACCTGAGGCGTGGGCACACCCTGGCTCTCCTGGTGTGTAACTGGTCTGAATTGCAAAGGTGGAGTCATCTACCTCCCCACATCATAGCTGGAAGAGACCAGGGCTGCGCCTGCCACCCTCCACAGAGGAGCAGGGTGAAGTGCAGGATGGGATTCTCTTAAATTGCCCAGCTTCACCTGACAGAAGACAAATCTTTGGTCTTTACATCCTTGAGGCAACCAAACCACACTCAACTGTTCTCTGGCTCATCAGTGTCTGCAGGTGCCAGTCTTCATCCAGAGGTCCCAAATGTCACCCAGTAATGCTGTCTTAAGGCTGCTGGAGTCTTCTGTCAGATGGAGCCAGCAAGGGGTTTCAGAGGATGGATACTGAAGGAGGAGATGTATGGGCTGGTAGGAAGCCGTACACCCCCAAAGCATGGGGACAAAAGCTGGGTTTTCCTGTCAGATCCCACAAAATACCCTCACCGCAGCCTTCCGCCGTCTGCTCCCTCTGTAGGGGGGAACCATTTGAAATCAGCAGGAGCCTGTGCTGGCTCCAAGTCCTCCTCAGAATATTCCTGAGGGATGAAAGGGAGCCAAGCAATACTGAGCTGGGAGGAACAGCATGCGTGGAGGGGGCCAGGGTTACAGCTCTTAGTGACCCAACAGGCTGGAGCTGTGGTGTAAAAGCAGAGTGAAGCAGGTCCCAGTGCTGGATTAGAGTCCACTGTGCTACCAGAGGACCTCACCCCCTTCCCCACTCTGCCAGTGATGCTGCAGCCCCAACTCTCACCGGTCACGGGTGTACTTGTAGGCTGCATCCACCAGCTGCTTGGCCTCGTCCACACTGCTCAGGAGGGACGCATCTGACAGCTCCTCTGTCAGATCTCAGCGAGGGAAAGGAAAAAGCAGAGGTGAGAGCTCTGGATCCCAGCTGGGTGCATCCCTGTGCTGCAGTGGGGTTCTCTTGGTGCCTCCAGCACCCAGCGGTATCAGCACAGAATGCTGTCTGCTGCTGGCTCGCTCTCTCTCGAGGTAGATCTCCATATACACACAGTCCTCAGGGGAGTCTGAGACATGCTCCTGGGCATGAAAGGGTCTACCTCCACCAGTGGATGCTTCAAACAGCCCTCATGAGAGGTGTAGGCATCACCCTTCCTGCCATTTCACAGGAAAGCAGTTGCTATTTCTTTAAGGTATTTTGCAACCCCAATTAGCATGATTCATCTTCTTTCTATGCCTCCAGCCAGAGTTGACTTCAGAGAGCCTGCACTGCTACTGCTGGCTGCCACGACAAAGAGTAAAAGCCCAGCATTAAGAGCTCTCCCCTGCTGGTTTTTCTCACCACTGTCTTTACTCTAGTTTTTACCCTAGCTTGGTTATAGCCATGTTGCCAATACACCTGTAGTGAGTTTGGGTCCATCCCCATTGCACCAACTGGCCAAAGCTCATATAGATCCCTCTACACCTCAAAGCAGCAGGATACACAGCCCAATTTTCCCACTGCTTTCCCTTGCAAAGCGAGGGGAATCTTGCTGCAACCTCCATCCTGCAACCTCCTGCCACCCTCACTGCTCCCCCTCCTGCTTGGGGGAGCTCCCAAAAATTAATTGCCTTGCCATCATCTGCTGGCTGCAGGTCACAGAACAGGAAGGGACAGCCCCTGGTGGGCTCCAATGAGTCAGAGCATTTCACTACAGCTTCTAAGGAAGAATAAAGCTTCAGAAATCAGCATGAAGGGGATAAATATCTCCAAATTGTCCCCAGTTTCTTGAAAATATCTTCCCCGATCAACTCAGAGTTCATCCCTTTGGCAGTCTTGGTGAGAAAAATTAGTGCCTGGACCACCATTTGAGACAGATGAAAGGTCAGGCATTGTGCTTTCCATAAGGAATTTACATTGCAAATTAGGTGGCAGAGATCTCTGTGTTTTGGGGCAGTGATTCAGGGCTGCAAGAGATCCGAGTGACCACCACAGCCCTAAGCACCACAGCCCCCGGTGGCTCCAATTCACCAAACCCTGCAGCAGCCAAAGCGAGTTCACTTCAGAAAGAGGCAATAATTCATTCCTCACTTTGAGAGCGGGAACCAGCCCCACCAAGAGGGGAGTTCACATTTCAGCCTCCGTAAAAACCAGCAGGACCCCAGTAAAGGAGCTGCCCAACCCCAGCTGAGCAGAGCTCTCCTGGGGGAGGCTGTTTGCACAGTGCTGATGGAGGGAGACCGTTGTACCCTGGGGATGGAGCTGTTCTGAGAACCGACCTCTCCTTCAGCACGATTTTAAGAAATCGTGTTGGGTGTTAACAGAGGAAAACATGAAAGAGCCAGGGTTGCTGCCACAGTGGCTACAAACTGAGTAGGCTCCTTCTGACATCTCTTCAGCACTTTGCTGTTTATAGTAAAATAATTCAGGCTCTTCTAGACTTAACTTCATCTTTCCTACTCAGAAAAGCCTCTGATCTGCAAAACCCGAGGCAAGGACAATACCATAGGAAGAAGATACAGGTGTTGGGAACAGGCTGAGGATCACCAGCAACCCCAGGAAGATTTCTGTCTTCATCCCTGCAAAGAAATGCAAGACATGAGGAAAAAGAGGAATCTGCGGCTCTCACGGTGCAGCGGAAAAGTCAGTGCCCATGCTGCTGCTGGCACGTGTGCAGGGGGCTCAGGAGGTGGCCCCTTCCCAATGCAATGCTCCCCGCAGGAGTGAGTGTGCTGCCTGGGACATCCTTGCAGTGGCACATGGAAAGGGAGCTGCTTTCCATCCCGGGGAGCTCAGGCACTGGTGGGAACATGCTACTTTGGGACCGTGGGGACAAACACAGAAGGGAGCAGGGGACAGAACTCGGTCTGCCAGCACTGCAAGCAGGTGGCTTGCTGGGGAGACTGGGCAGCAACACGGAGCATTCAGGGAGAGTTGGAGGGGAAGAGGGATCAGCCAGGGCAGCACGGGAGGTCCTCCACACACAGACATTTGGGATGGTTTTGCCCAAAGCTGATCCACTCACCTCCCAAGGCCACTCCAAAGCGATCAGCTCTAGCAGAACAAGCCCAGAGCTGCCAGCAAATGTAGCCTAGACTCTATCCTAAAATGCCAAGCTGAACCCATTCCCTGTGGAGGAGCCCCTGGAGACAGCAGCAATGTGCACCAGCCAATTTCTTGCTGTGCTCTGTGCCAGGCAGAGTGACCCTGCCAGCCCTGGAGCAAGGTGAGGGAAGCCACCACACATTCAGCCCTTGGCCAGATGCTCCAAACACAGCCTGAGCCCTCCAGTCCCCCACCCGTGGTACAGAAACAAGTGCTCCAAGAAAGCAAAAGCAAGTGTGCAATGGGCCAGGCTCTCACCTGTGATCTTCTGCTGTCCTCACCAGGCCTCCACCTCCCACGCTTGGGCTTTTATCTGCAGTGGGGTGTCATCTGCCCCAGTGGGGCTGACCCACAGGACTTGGGAACACCCCCATGGGTGTGTGAGGCCAAGGCAGCACAGCACCCACCTCCTGCCCCAGCTGCCTAGTGGGGAGGCTCCTGTGCACCCACCTGGACACACAGCCTGATGTGCACACAAAGCTTCCCTGGGGTTGGTTTTTTTTGGGGTGGGGGGTGATGTAAGGCACCATTTTGCCCTGGTTTGAGAGTTTTAACTCCAGTCTTACAGGCACAGGGTTCCTTCCCCCATGGTGCTCTTCCTCCATTGCTGCTGCCAAAGGTCAATAAAAGATGGCTCGATATCACTAGAGAGGCACCTGCTCTAAAGAGTGTCTGCTTTGCTCAGCACTCCCCCTCTCACCTCCATAACCCATCCTGCCCCATGTCCCTGCGGTGGTCTGGAAGGGTCCACAAATGCTGCTTCTTGTGCACTTCCCTGTGTGGACAGGAGCTGCAGGAAGATGACTGTTTGACCAGGCTTCACCAACCTCCAGCTGCTTATCTTGAGCAGAGGGCAGCCCAGGTGCAGTCCTGCCCTTGCCCAAACTGCTGTTGTACTGGGAGCTCACAGAATGGTGGGTGTTGGAAGGGAGCTCTGGAGATCATCCAGTCCAGCTCCACTGAACTCTTCCCTGCATGGGGCACTCCAGGGACCTCAGCGGTTGTACAGTGTCACTGACAGTGACTATGAACCTAGCAAATGGGATCTGCATCCTTGGGGACTGAGCTCACTTGAACAAGACCCTGAGCAACCTCCCCTGGCCTGTGAGGTAGCCTTGCTGTGGGCAGAAGGGAGATCAGACACTCAGAAGGTGCCCCCACCCCCCACATTTCTGTGATCCTGTGAGTTCAGCAGGTCTGAGACCGAAGCAGAGGATCTGCCTGAGCTGCCAGCACCAGCAGCTGCTTGCACAACGGCAAGCACAGAGCTGCTCTTGTGCAAAAGGGCAAAGAGCTGGCAGACTTTCAAAGCCATTATCTGTGAGCTGCATCTGCTGCATCATGCAGCTCACCAGTTAGAGAAGAAGATGATTTTCCAAAGGCTAGTGAGACAGTTAGTGCCGATATGTGCTGATGATTGCATTTCACAACTAGGAACTTACTTAATTGTTCTCAGAAACCATGAAAGCAGATTTTGAGAGATGCTTTGTCTCTTAGATGTTCACTTTCCCCAGAGGCCGTGACCCTGCTCCCAGACAACGGTGTACGGGAAAGGCCTTGTACCTGGGTGAGCCTTCAGCTGACACCAACGCAAGTGCCGAGCCCTTGTGCTCACCACCTTCAGCAGCAGAGGGACTTCAGCATCCCAGAGCGGGGATGTGCCATCAACTCCTGAGATCATACAATCAGAGTGGTTTGGCTTGGAAGGGACTTTAATCATCACCTTGTTCCAACCCCCTGCCATGGGCAGGGGCACCTTCCACTAGATGAGGTTGCTCAAAGCCCCATCCAACCTGGTCTTGACATCACATCCAGTTATGGAGCATTCACCCCCAGGCAACCTCTGCCAGTGTCTGAACACTCTCACAGTGAAGAATTTCTTCATAATTTCTAATTTAAATCTTCCCTCTTCCAGTTTGAAGCCATCACCCCTTGTCCTATCAATACAAGCCCAGCCCTTGTAAAAAGTCCTTCCCTGGCTTTCTGCTAAGCCCCGATCCTACAGCACACACAAAGATACAGCACAGGGATCAAAAGCAGAGGGTGCAGAGCAGAACATATAGATTCTATTTGCATTTTACCTTTTTTTGTTTCTTGGAGCCTTTTGCGTTTAGCTACCAAAGCCCAAAGGTCTTAAACCTTTCTGAAGAAGACTTCTGCCAGCTTTGCCATAAAGCCTGCCTGGTGCTGGGGAACCAAGTGAATTATGGTGACTTTTCTAAATGATGAGAAACTGCATCTACCACTGGAAAACTTGCCAGCAGGAAGCCCAGCACGTACCCAGGGAGCAGAGACAACAGGCGCCTTCTGCTCACGAGGATGCAGCTGAGGAGGGAGGGGGGACGCACCAGGAGCAAGGGAACCATCCTGCAGGACTTGGCTGCAGGCCCCAGAACGTTACAGCTGCTGCTTTTCTTCCAAAACGTTTTGGAAGATGACCTGGTAAAAGCAACGACAGTTTCTTTCAAAAGACCTTAAACAACTGGCTTAGGAAATTCCAGCTGGTAAATTCAGTTAGGACAGCAACCAACTTCCTCTGCAGCAGGGCAGGCTGAAGATAAAGTACAGGGTTGCTGATGACTTTCATCACTTAAGTCTGCTTCAGAAGTCATGGAAATAGAGTCCATAGCCGCAGAGTTCACTACTTCAGAACTGTCACCCTGCCCCTGCTCTGACAAGGCAGATCATTGTCTGAGCCCATTGCCCGAGCAGGGCAGCTGCTGGGGCAGACAATGCAGTAACTGACCAAGGAACCTGCCCTGGCAGCTCAGGGAGGAGAAGCCAACATCTGCAAGTTTTTAGACAGATCTCCTCCCCAGGCAAGTGCTCCCAGCCTGGCTCACTGGGGAGAATCCAATTAAAAAAAACAACAACAAACCAATGGAAAATGTGAAAGCATCTGAAACTTAAGATGTAAAAGCTGTACTTCCAACAAAACCCATCACTGGCCTCTTGAATGTTGCCCATTCGAGAAATGCAATTACCAGGGAGTGTAACGCTGGGGTCTGGGTGCAGCCACCTACCTGACTGATGCTGCTTTTACAGGTCACGCCGAAGAGCAGAGAACAGAACCAAAGGAAGGAATCCAGCCACACAGGTTCCCCCAGGCTCAGCAGCACCCACAGCGAAGGGTTCCAGTGCCCAGATCCAGGCACTAATGCTGCACAAAGCCACCCCAGCAGTGCAGCAGGGCAGTGTCCACATCCAGCTGAGGTCTGGCCCTGGTGTAACCGCGCTCGGGCACCGTTCAGCACCATCCAACTGCACCTCGGTGCTTTCTCCTCCAGGACTGAGTGTCTGGAGCTGGAGAGGCACAGACTGCTCCCTCCCGGGAAAGGCAACTCATACCACAGCCCCAGGAAAGGCAGGATCCTCCATGAAGTGCTGAGGAGCATCCTCGAGCTGCCAAGTGATTGGTGTCATTTCCCCCTCTGCCCACACCCCTCCCAAGAAGCATCACTGAATCTTTTGCTTTTTTAAGGAAAAATGTATTTTTGTGAAAATAGACTTTATTATAATAAAATTTGATATTAAATAAAAACACACCATATCACACCAACACTCGTGGACACTGTGCTGGCATCATTCACGTACCTCACGTAACTGTCCTTCTCAAAACAAGTACCCCACCGAAACATGCAATGAAAAGAAACACTGGAAAGGATAAGAAACCATGTAGTACAAAACTCTCCGTGGCTTAGAAAGGGATGTGTCTTAACTCAAGGAACACATCATCTCATATGAAAATAGCTGCAAACTCTCCAACCCCAGCTCTGCTCTCCAAACGCTCCCAACTCGGGAGCGGCCCGCGGAAACAGCCAAATAAAACGGTGAGAAGAGGCAGACGCAGAAATAAATAAATAAATAGATAAATAGATCAATAAATAAGGCGGAGTCCCCAGCCAGCGCGTGGTCGAGGTGAACCAGCCAAAGAGCAGCTTACAGCAGCCCACCCTCCAGGCAGAAGCACTGACCCCGCTCCGGGGTATCGCTCCTTCCTCCACGGGAATCCTCGTGCCGAAACGTGACTGAGGCCGTGTGGGATGCTCTGAGGCACAGCTGCGTATTTACAGGTTTACAGTACAAAGAACTCACTCGTCAGCCCAGAGACAGCGAAGGGGAGTCAAGGGAACAGAGAAGTGCAAATTTTCTTTGCAGGAAGTGAAGGAGTTGACACAACCTCCTTTGGACCAGAGAAATACCAGGGTGCGTAGTACGAGGGATCTCTTCCTAAGGGGCCGGGGCTTTGCTGGGAGAAGCCATTTAGCTAACTTACAACCAGAATAGTTAATTGTTAAATTAAAATATTTACAGGGAACCGGTGCATTGAGGGCTGCGTGGAGCAGGACACACTACTGCTGCTGCAGAGGTAGCTGTATCCTAGAGCTGAGGCCTCACACACCCCAGTGCCCTGACACTGTGTTCAGAGCCACCGCCCGTGCTGGGCGGGCACCCACGGCTGGGCTCTCGGCAGAGGCCACGGCTCAGACCCACTGAAGAGCTCTCTCTAGTCAACATACACTTTTTTCCCCATGAAAATACTCTCTTCAGCTTACTGCAGAGAGCTTCTCCTGGACTTTCAGTCCCTGCGTGGACTTCACAGTCTTTACAGAACAATAAATCCCTTGTTAATATTTCTTACTGGACCCAAGTTTTTTGAAGAGCTTTTTTCCTTGGAAGAAGAAGCCTCTCTTCTTTTTACTCTGACCAGGTACATCACTGCATTTGAGAACAGGCAGCGATGCCTGCTCTGGACACTGCTCACCCATCACAAGGCAGGAAGGTGGTGGAGTGGGAGTTGGTGAGGAGTCGCTCTGATCAACAGACCCATCTGGATTTAACTGAGTGGGAAAAAGAAAAAACAAAAGAAAACAGCAAAAGTTAGAGACGATGAAGGACATCACATCAACATAAACCTCAGCCAGAGAACCTGGCCTTCTCCCCTTGCCCTGTAAGGTTCAGCTCCTCTATGCAGTTGCAGATCCAGTTAGGAAGTTTCCACTGGAAACTGGAAAGCAGCCAGAGGAGCAGCTGTGGGACCTGGGGTTGTTCAGCCTGGAGAAAAGGAGGCTCAGGGGAGACCTCCTCACTTGCAACAGTTCCCTGACAGGAGGTTGAAGCCAGGTGGGCTCACCTCTGCTCCCAGGGAACAAGCAACAGGACAAGAGGAAATGGCCTCAAGTTGAGCCAGAGCAGGTTTAGGTTGGACATGAGGGAAAATTCCTTCCTTAAAAGGGCTGTCCAGGCCTGGCTCAGGCTGCCCAGGGTAGTGGTGGAGTCCCCATGATCCCTGGAGGGATGGAAAAAGCCGTGGAGATGTGAAGCTGAGGGATATGGTTTAGTGGTGCCTTGGAGTGCACCTGGTTGGACTTGATCACCTTAAAAGCCTTTTCTAAACAAAACAATTCTATGATTCTACGTTGATTTAAACTTTTTTGTACTACTCAGATCCTGCCTGTGCTCAGACAATCTTAAATCCCTTAACTTTGGGCTAAGAACTGGACACCAGAAAAGCCCCACTGAGGACTTGGTGAAAGATTCTGCTTCACAGCTGAAGATGCTGCAAGTGAAGCACCTCCTGAGAGCACAGATACCGATGCACCCACACACACCTGCTGGCTGTTGGAGCTGGGAGCCTTCCCAGCACACTCTGGCAAGGCAAGACATGAACAAAACCTCACCAGAAGGTCTGTGCAAGACCTTCAGAAGTCCAAGGAGACTAAGCTAGGATTCTTCTGCAATAGTGGCCATGCTCTGTCATAGTAAGAAGAGAAACTCCAGAGTCTTGCAAGGCTGCTCAGGATCCATCAGATCTAGTTGCAGGATGGGCAGAAAGCAAAGTCTTATGCTCTGAGGTGGCACCAATAATGAAGAAAAAGTTCTTAACAAAGCAGGACACAGAAAAGTCTTCAATCAAGTGGTACACAGTGACTGACATGTTCTGAAATCACCTGAGAATGTAAACTGGGATCCACAGCCCCAGAGGATGCACCCAATGCTGCTGCTTTTGGAAAGGGCTTCCAGAAATCAGGAAGTGCCCTAGTCCTGGCCTCAGTTTTCTCTTCACAAAATGCTAATGGCACCCAGGAGCAGACCTTCTTTCCATGACCTCCCCTCTCATGGGATTTAGGTGTCCAGACAGGGACCACTTCTGAGGTGACAGGGCGAGATTTCCCAAGAAGCTGCAAAATTCACCAGGGTTTCTGAGCCACAGGAGAGCACTCGTCCCACCACCACCTCTTCCACATTGCTTTCACAAGCCAGCATCTTCCAAGCTCCCAGCTGCACATCCTACACCCAACATGATAGTGGCTGGAGCTGTGCCAAGGGAGAGTGCCTCGAAGATCTGAAATGTCTCTTCCAACCAAAATGATTCTGTGATCCTATTTTCACCCAGAAATCTTGTTCCACTCACTTTGAGGCACTTCTGTGACTCTCCAGGTGTGCAGCGCTGTGTTGAAAAGCAGCTACTGCCACGGACACGCTGCTGAGGGGCTCGATGGCCCAGCCTGGCCCTTGTGAAAGCTGCACTCTGCCTGCAAGCTCCACTCCCCCAGCACCAACAGCAATCTTCGTACCTCCTTGCAGCAGCCAGATGCAAGGTGCAGTGTTTGCTGTTGATCACCCAAGTGCTAGTCAGGTCTGAGAAGCCTGGAAATAAATCTGAGATGAACCATTTTCATCCAGTAACGCAAAGTTTACGGAGGCACAAAGGAAAAGGATGTCAGATGAAGGCTGCATAGATAGCCTACTGGGTGCAAATGCAAGAGTCCCAGGGTTCTGCTCCAGAAACCATTCCTGTGCTGTGCAGCCAAGGATCCTCAGCTAAAATGTGCTGGGCCAACATCAGAAGGGGTCTCAGCAACACACAGTGAGCGATCTCCCCTGTGAAGCTCAGGCTGTCTCAAAGCTCAGCAGCCCCAAAGGATGTGGGTGCGATGTGAAGGCCCCCAGGCAGCCAGAGCAGTGGAGGATTGGTGCCCATGCACCACTGGAAACCATTTTCCTGGCAAAAGCAGGACAGTTTTAGGGCAGACCTGAAGCAGCCCAAGAAACCTTGTATGATTTCTCCTGTACAGCTAAGCACAAAAGACTGTAGAAGGAGAGGTGGGCACCCAGAACAGCTCACACACGTCACGACTGTTCACTGTGATAAGGATACTGCAGTATCAAAGTCATTATCAAACATGGAACCGTTCAAAGGAAGTGATCAGCAGTTTTCTGTCTCTGTGGCTGGAAGTCCTGCTGATTCCCAGCTGTGGTATACGATGCCCGGGCAGATTTCCACACACTGAGGCATTCTCACACACAAGTGTGAGCAGATCTCAGAGGTCTTCTCTCTCAGAAGCAGTTCACAGATTCATCCAGTAACGATACTAAAATTAGGGTTTCTTCTTGAAGAGAAACACGAAGGAAAAATTGCTCTGTCAAGATCCTGATAACAGCTATTCAGGCTGCTAAACAGATGAGCCACATTAGTTTTCACAGGGGGGTTCAGCGCTGTCTCAGGTATTAATGTTTTGCACAATTTCAGGAAAACAAAGTTTGAAACTAGAAAAAAAACCAACCCAGATTTGCTCCCACTGCCCCCCAAAACCAGGGGTCTCACCCACCCCTCAGGCCTAAAACTGTTATCAGACAGAACAATTATCTGCACAAGGTTGGGTTTAGGGACTAAACGTTACAACTTTAAGTTGATGGTGTGCAGGGATTTTTCAGGAATATACTCAAGAAGGGAGTAAAATCAAAACAGAAAAAAACAAACAAAACACAGACTGAATATGAAGTGTGCTCAGCCCGAGCAGGACCTTGCAAAGGCTAAACAAAGCTTTGGCTGTTGCAGTGCTTGAACAGTGGCAGAAAGGCCAGGTACTCACAAGGAATCACAAGGCAGGTCTTTTCTAAACCAGAATATCCACCACAGTCCCTAAAACCACCAGATAATTGTTCCAAACGATTGCACTTCATGTGCTGAACAGATCACTACTTGTCTTAAATACAGAACCAATCTGGCAGGCCACCAGAGGATTTGAAGGTGGACTTGCTAGCAGAGCCCCAAACCAGCCTGTCAAAAAGGAGTAAACTCAGGTGCAGGACCCTTTTAATGTGCCAGGCTGGGTGGGAGATTGAAGAGGTCTTCTCACACAAACTTACATGGTTGCTCTCTCTCTATGTATCATTCATATCTATCACTGGACTCTTCTCTTCCTCATTCTCTGAAGAAAAGAACCGTCACGGGTGCGTAATACAGGCAGAAATAAATACATGAAATCAATTAGAATCAAACACTTTCTGAAGGTGCTTTACAATCAGTTTTTGACAGAAACTGCAGATTACTGATGCAAAAATATTCATTCGACAGCCACAGCATTAAAGCACCTGCTCTAAGCTGGGGAGTGTGAGCGTTTCAAGGCCCTAGCTTGTGACCGTCACTTCTTGGATACTCTGCTTTGTGCTGTATTTTTTTATTGCTTAATCTAATCCCCAAACATTATCCTTTTGGAAGTTAAATGGCTGCACCTTTTTGCATTTGCCAGCACTTTAAGATTTACTCAGAAATAATTCAAAACGATCCACCATCCCCAGTTCAATTTGGAAAGTAAATTGTCCTTGTTCTCAGGCCCTTGGCACAGCAGCAGGGGAAGGGCGGTGGGAAGGTACCAGGGCACATACACCCCCTGATGTGTTCGGTCTCAAGCTGGGACAGGTAAGGTCCAGGGGAAGCTGGTTTGCCATGCTGCCTTTCAGAAGGTTCAAGCAACACCTCTCCAGAGGCTGCCATGCAAACCCAAACAGCATCAGTGAAGGTGCTTCTGCTCGTATTGTAGATGCCAACAATGCACTCTAACAAGCAAATTCCTTAGTGCCATGGAGTATGTGGGTGGAGTTTGGAAAGCCATAGGCATGGCTGTATCACTGCAAGGATTCATTCCAGCTCAGGGATGGCCCTTAGGAGATGTGTTTTCCAGGAGGAGGTACTGCTTCTGTCTTCCCCTCAGGTGTTGTGCCCATAGGTAGGGATGCTGCGATTGCTGGGACAGAGCCAAAAACTCAGTGGGGTCAGGTTCACTAAATCACTAAATGGAGTTAACCAATACAAGCTTGGTTACGAGCAGGGTAAAGGTACTGCTTTTAAAAGGCCTCAGACATGACTTTCATATTTGGAAACAGTTTGGATGGACCTGGATTGCAAAGCCCAAGCAGGAGAGGTAGGACTGCACGTAGTTAAGGAGTTCTAAGCAAGAGACCCCCAGGACAGGTATCCTGGAGAAGCAGGGTGGCAGCAGGACAGGAAGCAGCCTGTCACTACACATAGTCATGACCAGGTAGTTAATGTGGATTCATGTGGAAAGAGAATTGGCTTAACCATCATCAGCTGAATTTTCAAAGTCCCCAGACCACACTACAAAGATGTGTAGACTGTGGAGCTGTGGTGCTGAGGGACATGGGTCAGTGGTACCCTGGCAGTGCTGGGGTAACAGCTGGACTGGATGGTCTGGAAGGTCTCTTCCAACCAAAACAACTCTGTGACTCTAGAGCAGTTCATGGATCAGCTGAGTACCAGAACTGCCAAATCAATCCGGACCCAAGGCCAACCCCTCCTGCTCTGCAGAAGCTCTGTTGGCTCTCTGGCAGACAGAAGTGGAGTCAGACAGAAAGGTCTAAAGGGCAGGCAAGACTGTAACACATCTATTTGATACTACTGGTTGCTTTTATCACATTTGAAAGGTGTTGCTGTCAAAAAGAAAGGTGTAATGAACCATAGGAAAAAAAGCTCACAGCCTTGAGCACACAGAGGTATCTGGGCCAACCTGCTGTGTCCAGGGGAACAGCTGATGTGCCCGACAGAAAGGTCAGGTCTGTAATAAGCTATGCTATGAACTCAACCCCTTTTAATTTTACTGGTTCAGGTCCCCTTTGGCACCCTCTCTTCCAACAGATGAGTAATTTGGGATGAGTAAGTAATTTTGAGGGGGAAACTGAAGAAAGGAACCTGCTCTGAGTGCTTTTTTTCCAGCAGGACAGCTAGACTTGTATAACCCCAGGGCTCTTAAAACCTTATTTAAAAGCTTATTAACCTCTGATTCCCCAGCATGGACCAGCACTTATGGGCTGGGAGGAAAGGCACTGAATATCCTAAACTGGTAAGCACAAGGGATCCAGGCAGCTTAGAAGATGATCCAGCAAGCTACGCCCAAACCTTATTTCCGAGTCAGGCCTGCCACCTGCTCTCTGCAAAGCAGCATCAAGGCTGTTGTGCAGCCCCTGTACCCACAAAGCTGGAAACGCCCGGAAGCAAGAGACAGGGCTGCAGGTGAAGCCTAAGGGAGAACAGGCAGCATTTGAAGATAGAAATGGGAGGTGGGTACAGAGAAACAGGAAGAGCTGAGCATGATAAATAAGACAAGGAACACCACAGAGCGCAGGAAAGCTAGGGTGGCACTGATGGAGAGTTAGCAGAGCAGGATTCAGGGCCACAAACTTCCTTAAGGACTGGCTCAGATTCAATCTGGGCCTGCTCTTACACACTCTTATGGGTCTGGCATCACTTCACAAGTGCCCATAACCTCCCAAGAAGAACTGAAGGTTGAGTACATGTGAGCCAAGACCAAGCTGTGCCTCTCCCTACCTCCCATTCTCTAGAATGGCACAGCATATGAGGTCTGGGAGGGACCAGGGAGTTGCTACACTTTCGGTCTCTCCACTGAGGACTGATTGAACCTGGCAGATGATCCAAGTCTCCCACTCAAGCATTTGCTTCAAGAGTATCAGCAACTTAATGCAAGGAGGAATTTCAACACTGACCCTTTTGTGGGGCTAAAGAATTTGCTGGTGGGATTTGGGATGCCCTTTGCTTACCTGACCGTAACAAGTCTGAGGCTGCATGCTGTTGCTTTATGTCTCTTTCTGCACTAGAGGTAAACTCTTCAAGAAGAGCTCCTAGCACTCCCTGCTAAACTTCTGAGCACCTCCCGGGGATGAACTGAGCTGCATGCACTAATTTGCACAATTCCATCAGATGCTGCATGCTGCACAATGCCCAGTCTCCAGCCACATCACAGGTTGGGTGTCTGCAGTGTGCAGAGTTACACAATCTTACCTGGCTCTCAGTGCTCATCGGAAAAGCTTCTTTATCTTTTGAATGAAGTTCCTTGACCGTGCCTCCATCCGAAGTTACAGCTTCCAAGAAGTTAGATGGGACAAGCCCCCTCTGTTGGTTCAGTTCTCCCTGCAACAACAACATTCAGTTCTCACATCAGGTTCCCTGGCTGGTGGAGAAGTAATAAACAGAGGAACAGCCCCAGACAGGGAAGGCTATGCTGTGCTCTAAGAGAAGCCTAGAAAGCTGATACAATGAAGTATGGCCAGATGGGGGCATCATAAAGTTCTGTTACCATTTTAGCCTCCTGCCAAGGAGGAGAGCATGTACCCGAGTGCTTGGTGTCAGATCATCTTATAGCAGATGGTGATTCAGCTGATGTAGGTACTGAAAGAATGCATCCTAGGCTCTGGGGAACCTGCAGTCAGGTTATGCCAGGAAATAAACTCGGAACCGTTTGGGTATTGGGTTTGCAGGAGAAGCATGGACTGCCAGAAACAACCTGCCCTGCACTATACAGGTACAGGTTTCGATTTTTTCCAAAAGCAGAAATTTTTTTTCCCCGCTTTCTGCTCTCCTGCCACTAGATGGACTCCAACGACTTCAGATGTAGCCACAGCATCTTCCCTGTACTTACATAATAGAATCCATCATCATCCATGGACCCGAACACAGTGATAATGTCCCCAGCGCTGAAAGTCAGTTCAGCCTGCAAACAGCAAGAGAAGAACAGTCACAGGAGAAGTGCTGCATGGAAGCAGGTTTTTCCTTTTGCCTGAGTGTCCCTGGATCAGTTGCTAACAGCAGGGGCTGCTTCCTCCTGCCCAGATCGGCTCAGTCCTGTCCAGTCACTGGAGGGTGCTACAAGGCCATGAGTTGCTCACATTGTTTAACCAATACTAAAAATCATCGGGCCACACTGCTTCATGTTTGTCACAGATAACCAAACACTGTTACCAGAGAATGCATGAGAGAACACATTGGCAAACTCTACATTTTATGACTTCAGCCAACCCTTTTTTAGCAGTAATTTTGCCAAGATGTAATCATCTCTGTTTTGCCCAAAGTGATAAGTGTCTTGGGAGAGAAGAAAAAAAAAGAGAGGGGAAAAAGAAACCCATAAAAGGAGTTAGCAGATGATTGTTACCTCTACATCTGCATTTGGAGAGCTCTCCTTAGGGTTATAGTCAAAAACAGCCACCATACTTTGAGGAGTCAGCAGTTCAGCTTCAAAGTCTTTATGCTTCTGTCCTGCAGGATAAAAATCAAAATATCCTGAGCTGGAAGTTTTAGGACAAAATCCTAAATGACATTTTTTTTTTCCTAAAGATGTTGGAGGCCCTAGAGACATTGGGTAAAGCAGTTTTCTGATCTCCTGTATCACTCAAGCACAGAAGTGGGGACAGCTCCCCATTTCAGCATCCTACTGTCCTGCCTATACACACAGGAATGTTTTGTTTTATGTTTCTTATTTTTACACACCCTATCTATAGGTACCTGCACACACAGGACAGCAGGCTCTTTATAGTGTCTTGAATGGACATTTCTCCTCCCTCCACGCAAAGATCTGCTACTGAGCTACAAAATCTATCCTCCAAGTGCCAGAGAAGCACCAAGAGCCCTGGAAGCATCACAAGGGGAAGGACAGGACTCATCACCCAGGGAACACACTGCACTTCCACAGCCACCTGCCTGCTCAGCCTCGTGACTTACAGACCTGCTCTGAGTCTACAAGGGCAAAGTCTGGTGTTACAGAAAAGTGTCATGATCCAGTCCTTCATCTTATGGATTTAAACCTTCTTCAGCTCAACCCTGGGTGGGCTAGCAAGGGGTTTGCAGGCTTGGCCTCTGTGGACATCAGCAGATGACTGTGCACCGAAGCAGAGTGAGGACCCTCTCAAGGGACCTTGGATTTTAAGGACTAGGGTATCAGTTGAGAAAGATATTCCCCTGTTCCTTCAAAGCACAACCACATGTGCCCTCTGCCTTCAGACACTCCCTGCTTAGTCAGAGGCCACTGCACCCGCTACTAATTAAAAGAGGTAAATCTCTTCTCTTCTGAGAATGATCATACCCTCACAGTGTGCTGAAGCAGCATCACAGGGTCTTGCACTGGCCCTTGACCACACGACGTGTCCGTGTTACGATCACACATTATCTACTCATAGTATGAAAGAGCAATTCTCACCTGGAGGAGCCTTGTACTTCTCCTGTTTATCCAGCCCTGCTGGGGGAAGAAAATGTCTCATCAGTGCGAGCTCAGTTTCAACAGTGACCACACGACACAACTGACAAACAACAATAAAAAGAACAAAGACCAAGGCAGCAAACAACAGAAGCAAACTGTTCATGCAACTCAAAGTCTACACCAGTAACCATGACTCGGGGACGTAACAAGAAGCAGAGGTCAAGCTCCAAAACTATAAAAAGACATCACTGTTGTTAAAAACTTAACACCAGCACAGGGATGGGCTCGCTTTCCACTTCCTAGCAGTCGTACAGAGACAAACATCTGAGGGTCCTGTAAGCAAGTAGTAAAAATTCAATGCAGTCTGTAATCCTATTGCAAAACTCAAAGAGGAAGCAGTGGGTGACACAGACCTTTCTTGGAGCGTCTGGGTTTTGGAGGAGGAACGGTTTGGCGGCGTGGAGGTGGAGAAAATGTGCCATTTCCTTAATAAAAATCCAAAAAAGCAAATAAATAGACAAGAGAAACAGACAGTGAATGGAAAGTGAAAAGCATCTTGAAGAGCAAACAGGCAACAGAGCAGCGTGACGGGCCTCCCCTGGGAGGCAGACACCGGGATTTCCAGGGGCAAAACCCCAGTCTCCACTCCTCGTATGTGGACTCAGCTCAGACATGATCCACATCCCAAGTACACACAGAAATCCACCTTCTGTTTGTGCCCATTAGCCACAGTACAAATCAGAAACTTTCTATTTCAGAAGCTGTATCATAAGGATAAAATAAAACCTTGTACCACTAATGCCTGAAAAATGCCAGGTGAGGTGCAGCCCATCAGCTCACTAAGGTGGGAAGGGATCTGGGGAGGTCTCTACCTAAAGCTTCTGCACTGAGCAGGGTCAGTACTGGAAGAGTCCCCAGAGAGGCCTGCAGAGGTTGCTCCCAGATCAAACCCTCCAAGGCATTTTCTCAGTTACAAGGCTGTAAAATGGGTTTATGGCAGCAGGGTCTGGAGCACATGTCTAGTAAGGAGCGGCTGAGGGACCTGGGATTGTTCAGCCTGGAGAGAAGGAAGCTCAGGGGAGACCTTCTGGCTCCCAACAACTCCCTGACAGGAGGCTGGAGCCAGGTGGGGTCTGGCTCTTCTCCCAAGGAACAAATGACAGGACAAGAGGAAATGGCCTCAAGTTGAGCCAGAGCAGGTTTAGGTTGGACACGAGGGAAAATTCCTTCCTTAAAAGGGCTGTCCAGGCCTGGCCCAGGCTGCCCAGGGCAGTGGTGGAGTCCACATGACCCCTGGAGGGGTTTCAAGGCTGTGGAGCTGTGGTGCTGAGACACATGGGTTAGTGGTGCCCTGGCAGTGCTGGGTTAATGGTGAGACTCCATAATCTGAAAGGTCTCTTCCAACCAAAACAACTCTACGGTTTTATGAAAACAGAGGTACACAGAGCCTAAGGAAACAAGCAGACATGAGGTGTGTTTTTCACTACCACCACTCTCCTGAAAACCTTCAAAACTCCTGTATTTCATGAAGTCTCAGCGCTATTAAGTTCCTTTATTCTTCCAGGAGTACACAGCGGGGCAGGGACTTAGAGCCTTGTGGAACCACACAGGGACAAAGAACTCCACAGGCATCCTGTCAACTCTGGGCACCAGATGATACATGCGGGAGAAATGTTAGGAACATCCCACGGGTGGAAATACGCCTTACTCAAACCTCTCCCTAGACATGAGAGAGGCCAGAGGACACAAACCTATCAAAAACATCCCACGGCCACAAAGTGAAAGCCTCCCTCATCCACAGAGACCTCCCTGCTTGCTACTGCCACAGCCACTGAACAAGCTCTGCAGACCCTGGGAAGCAGCCCTAGAGATGGTTTTGGTGGGCTGCTCTGCCAACACGGCTTGAGAGCACAGCTGAGCTTTCCACGTGTCAGCAAAGGACCGCGCCGACACCAGCGCAGCGCACAGAGCGGATACAGTACCTACGCTCTCCATCGGCGTGTCTGCAGGTAGGAAGCCCTGCTTCAGGAGCTGCTTCTTGATGTCGTTATTCTCCACCTGGACTTCTGATACCATGTTGCAGGGAATGTACCCTTCCCTTCCTCCACATTCGCCCCTGTAAAAGCCATCGGCATCCTTGTCTCCACTCACCTGCAAGGGAAAAGACAGGCCAGGGACTGGTTATGCTACAGAGACTGAGATGCACAGAGAAAGGAGAAAAAGGAGGCTAGAAACTCCCTAGAGGAGTCAAAAAAGAGCCAAGAGGCTTTTTCTCCCAAAGGTTTATGCTGTCCCTGGAACCACACAGAGTGGGAGATGTTCACTCTGGTGTGCTCTTACTTTCAGGATCTGTCCCTCCTTAAATGGGAGCTCCTCTTCTGCTGCATCAGGGTTAGGTGACATAGAAACAGGGTCATAGTCAAAGAGAGCCACAAATATTCTGATGCCATCATCTTTAGGAGAGGTTTCTGAAGCAATGCTCCTTGGAGGACCTGTGCACAGAGAAGGGACACACCAGAGACAGCATCAGAACCACTCCCCTGGCACAGCCCTGCACAGCTCAAATACTCCCTGCACCCTCAAATACTCTGCCCAACTCTCTCCCCCTTGCTCACTCACCTGGACTAGAGAGCAAAGGCTTCTGCATTTGGTTTCTTCTTACGCTCCTGTTCCCTCTCCTGCTGGGAGCCTGCCAGGCGGCTGTGCCAGGCAGCTCCTGGCCCCTAGGATCTTTATTACCAGGCGCCTGCAACAGGAACCACCAGAGAGTTAGTAGCAGCCTCTGCCTTCCGACGCGCGAACAGCGCTCAGCCCAAACGCACTCCACAAAGAGCAGCGCATCCAAATGCAACATTCCTCTTCAGGGACACTCTAGAGCTGAAAATACCAAGCGAGTCGGAAAACAGAACTAAAATACGGGCAGGCACCAGTGACGAGCCCCTCGGTGAGCGTGAGGATGCGGGAAAGGACATTTTGAGGGGAGGCAATGCCATTAGAGCCATCATCTACAGAAAGCATTCACAAATCGGCTTATTTCACTATCGGGGATTTTCAGTTGGGTCCCACAGCCTCCTGCCACGGGGACAAAGACCCAGTGCGAAAAGGAATACTGCATCGGTGCCACTCGGTCAGTGAGCAGGAAAAGCAGAAGCAGCTAATACAAGAAAAGCCACGGAGCAGCACAGAACTACAGAAATCTCTCAGATGTTCTTCCAGACAATCCTAGAGGAGGGTCCTTTCTCTGGACAACACCGAACAAAGCAAGATACAGGCAGGCCAGGGAAGCAGAGGGAAGCTAAACGCCACTGCAAGCTGCTTCAAAGCCAGAATAGGAAAAGTCACCCAACCCTTTTGTGCAAGGAGGTGCTACGTATCCCCTTCGAAGGATGTTCGAGCCTCCTTCTCCAGCCAGGTGACTTACAGTCCAGCTCCCAGCCCTGCTCCTCAGAACTGCTCTCACATCTCAGTGCTTCCTTCTCCCGGCAGAAGAATTGCAGGCGCTGCCTCGGAGACCCAGCCCACTCCATACTCTGCTCTTCCATCATCTCCAGTCTGGTCAGATCCCTTCTGCCATCCACGTGGGTAACCTCAGACTGACTGGAGCAATCGCTCCAGTCCCCCTGACAGCTCTGGGACCTTTCTGTCCACAGTCTGCTTTCAGAGGGGGAAGCACAAGTTGAATCCTGATCATCTTCGGAGTCATATTCAATGTCTATTTCCAGGCTCCTGGGGCTGGAGCAGCGTGTTGCCATCACAGCAGGGTCTGCAAACCCTGAACCCGCTGCTTTCACATGGTTTTTCCGTAAGGTGCCTTGTCTGGCACGACTATACATATCATAGCCCTCCTTACCACCAGCACTGCTCACAATGTTCAGCTCTTCCCTCAGGCTAGGAGCTCTGTATAACCCACCTCCCATCTGGCTGCAGTTGCCCAGCAGACGACTGCAGTGCTCTGTTAAATCATTCTGTCTCTTCCTACCCATCTCAGGCCGACTCCGAATCTTCTCTCGGTAATTATTTCCCTTCTTCTTGTTCCAAGCGGGACTTGTCCCAGTCCCACACTTTGGATCGTTCTCCTGGTAGCCCCAGTTCCAGTTTGCCTTCTTCTGACTCCAGGCTGGCTGGACAAAGGCAGGATTCGCATGCTCGGCATCCCCTCTGCTCTCCTTCACACCACGCTCCTCCCGTGGAGTCTGAGCAGGCAGATCTGTGGAGGAATTACTTCCATCTGCCTTTAGAAATGGCTCCTTAATGTTGAGCGGCTTCTCTGTCCTTCCTGAATGGTGGGATTCCAAGGAGTCTTGATGGTCTGCCTTCTCCTCCACAACACACTTCTCATCCTCATCTTCATCCTCATCCTCTGTCACTTCAGGGATGCTGAACAATTTCTTGCTGTGGTTCTTCTGAAGCGGGAGCTCTAGTATCCTCTCCAGAATCTCCTCATCGCTGTCAGTATCACAAAGATCCATCTGTACCCAGCCCCCGAGAAAAGCCACAGCCAGGACAAGCAAAGGAAAAAAGAGAGGAAATAAACATTAAAAAGAGAGGCAAAGTTACCGCCGATTCCCTCCCAGCACAGCAGTATGGAGCGGCGACTGTGGTCTGCAGCGAAGCAAGGGGAGGGAGCAAAAGAGAGCAATGGGTCTTCTGGCAAAAGGCAGTCAGATGGACGGGCAATGCAGCGGAAAGCGAGAAAGGCCAATGCATGGAAGAGCTCACTCCCTCCTCCCTCTACACACCCAACTATCTGCAGCACCTTTTGTCCTGCCCACTTGATTCCCCACAGCCTCAGCATCCCCAGCCTGGGCTGGCGGGGCAGGAGAGGCAGTTCCTCCAGGGCTGTTCACTGCACCTTAGAGCCAACTGAGTTCCTCCCTCCACAGGGAGGAGTCTCACAGCCTGTGCCCACACAAGGACCCATAGTCCTCCTCCACCTCTCTGTCCTCATACTGGAACATAAGGAAGTGACCCTGTGCAGCAAGACACCCCTTGGAGATGTTGCTGCTGGGGGAGGACCCTCCCTAGGCCCTTCCCATCACCTGCCAAGGTCCAGCTCTACAGTAATTTACTGTTTGCAAATCCAGGTGACCAGAGTTGCCACAAATACCCGTGAAAAACCTTTACCTCAAAAGGGTCACAGAGACTTGTGCTTCACTTGTGGCTGGGCAAGAGCCCACCAGGTTACATAAAACTTTTGCAGAATTTTAACACAGATGTGCTTAAGACGAATCTTGGACCAACTGTAGAATTTATGTTTAGTCTCTTACTACATTTATACTATGACAAGAAGGAAGAATTCCAGATAAATAGTGTAATTTAGGTTGGAAAATAACTCTGGAGGTCTCTTGTTCAACTTCCCTAACAATTTATATCATGACACATTCTGAAAACATTTACAAGCAGTTTACAAAGCATATGTAGCTATTGATGTTTTAGGCTACAGACAGGAGCAGGTCTGTTCAGAGATAATTAAAACACTGAACCACAGTAGGGGGAAACAAAGGCAGTTGTAAACTGCCTATTGATTATTCCCAGCTTTTTCTGAGCAAAAGTTGGTCTTGAATTATATTTAGAATTGGTGGAAGGGGCCTCCAGAGGTATCCAGTTCAATCTTCAAATTGCAGCAGGACTGCTGCCAACAGTGAATCAGTGTTTTTGCTTAGCTGAGGATTGAAAGCACCACGGAACAGAGATCCCCCACCTACCTCTCTGGGGATCTGTCCCAAGACTGCACCACCCTCCTGAGATGAAGTTTGTGCTCCTCTCCAGCATGAACCTCCCAAGCAGCAACTGATAACTGCTGCCTCTTTTTGCATCATCTGCCACAAACAAGGAGTCTTTGGCTCTCATCCTTTTAACCATCCTTTAAATAGTTGTAGGCAGCTACAAGATCTTGTTCTAACCTCCTCTCTACCCCAGACCAGGCGAGCTCAGCTTCCTCAAACTCTCTTTACAGGACACGCGCTCCAGGCTCCTTCTTAGCACCAATTTATGAATGCAACCATAAAAACATGTCCAGTAAGACTGACTTTAGCTATTTTCAAAGTTGTGGCTTTTGCTTTTGAGTTTTAATATAATAAATGGTTTCAGAAATGAAACAACTTGAGGTTAAACATTTTAAAAGCAACAGTTCTCCATCATTTTCTCCCTCAAATACTGAAATAGTTGGCTGAGGAGTCTCGAGATAACCCAAAATGTTACTAAATATGCAGAAACCTAGGAAAAAAAAGCCCTGCTGAGACCTAGCCCACTTCAGTCACCATCGCCCTTCACTCTGTAAGACAGTGTTGGGAGCTCTGTGCCCTAAAGCTTCCTGACGCTTGTGCCCCCTCTCCCCACTCAGCATCTTCTCATACTCACATCCTCAATCTGTTGGTGCCAGAACAGAAAGCGATCACTTCATCAGGTCAAGAAGCACCAGTTTGCGTAATTCAACTGGATGTGTGGGGAGTTTTGGGGTTTCTTTTTCAGAAAAAAAAAAAGCCCACAACAACAAACAAAACCATTCAGGCCAAAAATACACAAAGGAAATTGAGAAAAAGAATGTTGTTCCTCACTGTTCTTGGTTGGTACAGGACCTACAGATGGCTGGAATTTACAGACTCCTGTGTGTTCACTGTTTCTATTAAGAACTTGATCAATGGGATTGATTTTTAACCCTGGGCTCTAAAGTTCACATCACACTGTGTGTTTTTCCAACTAATTAAACCCTGGTACATTCATTACATATCAACACCCTCCCCTCTCACAAAGAGCTTGTCTTTTTACTAGCTTAAAACAACACTGGGAAGAAAAGCAGAGCAGGCAGGAGCTTAGCCAAGCACTGTTGGGAGTTCTGGGCTCAGACCAGCACCTCCTCCTGTAAGCTGATGACATGGGATGGCTGCACTGGCGCTCCCCGCAACCACTGCTCTGCTACAAGTTACCTTTTCCCCGTTCTCCCGGTAGCATGACTCTCTCTGGTCCCACTTCTTCTCCTCCAGAGCTTCTGAAGATAGTTCTTCCTCCTCCTCCTCTTCCAAAATATCTGAAAGGTCAGAACTACGGTTGTGCTCAGCAAAAAGGGTCAGCTGTCGTCTTCCCATTTCAGATATTTTTTCTTCTTGCTATTGAAAAGCAAAACAGATTTCCTCAGGCACTCCATTTCAGCAGGAGAGTTTTACCTTTCTCTAGTACACATACAGCTAAAGTGTGGCAGGCAATAAACTGGGCAGCACCCAGTTCAGCAACTGGCATGTGTCTACACACACACAGAGGCATGTGGCACTGGCAGACTCGTTTTATAGTCCGCAGAAGAACAGTACAATATTAAAACGCGGGGGTGTCAAATACAACCCACAGCCCTCCCTGGGAAGAGACATTTAACCAAGGTTAAACCAACCTCTCTTTTTACTCTGGACATTTCTTTCATCACCTCCTTGCCAGAGGACAACCTGGGGAACTCCTGGCAGCTGCTCCCACCCGTGCTAGTGTCTCGGAAGGTGCCCTCTGTCCCCTCAGCCTGGCTGGGCGAGGGCAGAGGCTCTGGGCTCAAGTGCTTCTCCTTTGTCTCCTTCTCTCTTTCAGTACCAGGAGCTTTCGGCGACTCTTCCACGGAGCACTCATGGCAAGTCTCCACACGTATCTTCAGACTACTGTTAGATGGGCTTTCCAGCTCTGGCGCTTTGGTTACAGTTTGCTCCATCTGGGAAACAAACCAAAAACAGTCATCACAAATAATGAAACCTGGGGGATACCAGACAATAATTGTGCACCAAAAGGAGCCTTTACCCCCCACCCCAAACTCTCTGACACAAACACTGTGTGCTCTGCATTGTGGTGTATGAATATTTTGGCAGGCAGTTGGCAGCTGGGAAGGTTGGCCAGCCCTGGAACGTACCCCTCCCTGCCATCAGCTGCAAGCAGATACACGGTGTTTCCACTGCTGCAGCTCTGGCCACCACATGTGGCCCATGTAAGTTTATTGATGACAACTTTGGAGCTCTAGTTTAGAACAGCAAGAATTGTAATTGCCTGAGCTATGCAACAAGGTCATTTCCTATTCATCTGCCAGAGGAATGTCCTACACACCAGCCTGCAGTTTAGCTTGAGCTGGGGGCGAGGACACCATGCCAGCACTTCTTGGGGCTGGTAAGGGCTGTGAAGAAATGGGGAATTAATGAAGAATAACACAGGCAGAGAGCAGAACTGCACAGCCTCATGGTTAGGTCACCTTCTTGGGATTATAGAAATTTTAAATTTTTGTCTGTTTTCCAGTCAGTTCAGCCTGATGTTCAAGAAAATCTCTGGGAGATGGAGGAGTGGAACCCCCAGAACAAGGAGGGTAAGGCAGGTTGGCCTTCATCAACCATCCCTTTCTCTAACCCTTGCTCTACATCAAGGCAGCCTCCACCGTATTTTGCAATGCAGCACAACCTTGTCCTTATGTACCAGGATCAGACCCCTAGGTTGCTAAGAGGCACTGCAGTGCCTAGCTTCTAAATGTCCCCTACACTCTGTTAAAAGTCAGACAGATCTAGGTCTCATGTTTAATCTGACAGTTAAGATCCCTCTGCCTTGTATCTCTTTGTTGACAGCCAAGTGAAGACACACATCTTGAGCAAGAAAGACAATTTGCATCCCAGAAGCACCCATTTCACTCCACTGACTGGGAAGGAGGTTGAGCGACCCACCCATGTGTAGCCATCTACATGAGACATCTAAACGTGGGTAAATGAAACCCAACAATTGACCCGAGGTGTTCTGAGTAGCAAACACCAGAGGCTGAAGAATGATTGACATTGTAATGGAAGGTCTCAATTCTTCTGTGTATTTACCTGTTCTTTGGTCATGTTTTCTTTAGCAATGCCAGGCTAACGCTGCCATCATCACATCCTTCTCTGACAAACTCTTGCTTTCCTGACTCTATTCCTGATTTGCCTGCACGCAAGCTATCAAGTGGTGAAATTCAGCTGCTCTTCCAGGTACACAGCAGCAGCCAACACTCCCTGCCCATTTGCCAGCCACTGGATGGTGGCCCAAAGGTAACAGTATGTCACAGAAAGATGCTCAGTGGCATTTTGTTCCATTTCCCAGAATGATCCATTCTTCTTCCCAGCACACGTGGCACTGGGCAGGAGATGGAAGCACTTACCTGCACCTCTGTCCCTTCACCCAGGCCTTGCAATTCTGCTTCCCTTGAAGGGACAGGCTCCATGCCCTCCCCAGGCAGCACTGTGCTGCCAGCTTGCTGAGGAGCCACAGTCTGGCATTTCTTGTCTTGTGCAGCTTCCAATCCCTGCAGGGAAGTGTCTAAAACCTGCGCCAAAGGGGAATTGGGAGAGGAGAGGTGCGGTGGTGAAGAGGCTTTCTCTGGCAGAGATCGTGCTGAGCCATCATGGATGGAGGAGAGATCAGCTGATTTGGCATCTGAGCTATCAGGGGGAAGTTTCTGTTGAAGCAGGAGTGCAGCTGTCTGGTGTGAGGGGGGGCTGCCTGTAGGCAGAGAGCCCCTGGGTTCTCCACGGGGCACTCTAGAGGTAAAAGTGGTAGAACCAGCAGAATCTGAAGGTGAAGAGCGGTGAGAGGCTCGCGACAAGACCGAGGAGATCTGGGCTGGAACCGAATCCACCGACTCCCCATAGAGAGACATCGTTCTCACAGAAACCTCCCGGCACACCTGGAACATCTGAAGCTGGGACAAGTCCACCAGGACACTCCCAGCTGTTGGAGAAGTAACTTCTATCGCCTGCAAGGAGAAAAATCAGAGAGCTGTTATTTATTGTGTACAGCTCAACCCTTCTGAGAACAATTCCCGAACCCAAAGTTAACAGCAGACCCCAAAGCTCTTGAGAGCTGGTGTGCAGAATTCTCACCCTTCTGCACAGTCTCGGGGAAGAAAAATTGTTACCACAAGCATCTAAGAAACAGCATCTTCTACAACATATGAGTATATTCCCTCCTGGCTTAGTTTTATCAAGAACATGTCAAAAGTCTGAACAGATGTCTCTTTTGGTGTGCATCAGTTAAAACAAACAGCCCAAGCATTGTCCTTTCTCTGATACAATTCTTCAGCCCAAGAACCACCACTGCCTCTTCATGGCATGTTACTGGTTCAAGCTTTCCAGGCCTTGAGGCTCTGGAACTGCCTGCCACCCCTCACCAGCCTCCAGCCAACCACCTCAAGTTGCCTCAAGCTATGCCAGGGGAGGTTTAGGTTGGATATTAGGAAGAAATTATTCTCCACAAGGGCTGTCCAGGCCTGGCCCAGGTTGCCCAGGGCAGTGGTGGAGTTCCCACGATCCCTGGAGCGGCTTCAAAGATGTGGTGCTGAGGGACATGGGTTAGTGGTGACCTGGCAGTGCTGACTTAACGCTTGGACTGGATGATCTGAAAGGTCTTTTCCAACAAAAACTGCTCCCCCTGCACAAACATCAGCCTTGCACATCATGAGCACAGTACCTTCTGTCCATCTGCATACACAGCGTAACCGGTGACTCGAACCCCGTTGGAAGACCCTTCGGCATCAATGGTGACAGGTAACCAGCTGATAACGAGGATACCTGGGGAGGGACCAGCTTCTACCTGGACATCCAAAGGAGCATCAGGTGTCCCTGGGAGAGACCAACAAATTTTCCTCTTGCTTATCTGCCTACAGCATAAAGCTAAACTAACCCTGGTTAGAATCAAAGAGAAAACTCCCACGCCAGACTTGCCACTGCAGATCCATACTGGAATAGCCAGGCTAGTTTTGGGAAATGACAGAACCAGAGTAAATAAAGTGCTCTTGTTCTGTCAAAGCTTTAATGCGCAGAAAACAGAACTTTGCAAAAGTAGCTGAGGCCAAGATGCAGCAACCCTTAGAGCAAGGTCATGGCAAACCAGATCTTCCACGCCCCAAGAGGCATGCTGCTCCAAATCAGCAAAGGAGATGCCTTCCCAGAGCAAACAAAAGCAAAAGAGATAGTAAATTTTTAAAATAAAGGAAGGAAAACATTAAGACAGAACAGTACAGCATCTCAGGTTTGGGAACCTAACAAGCCCTGCATCCCTTCGCCCCGAGGCTTCACGGCAAAGTAACGACAGAGCGCGCTGCTCCAAGCACTCCATGCAGTGGGCACGACTGCTCTGATACCTGCTAGCGGGGTAGAGAAGCGTATCTCAGCTGAGTCCTGCTCCTGCCCCTCTGGGACCTCTTCCCAAGGTGTTTTCAAGGGCCGGGCCTCCAGCTTGGCAACATACTGAGTGCTCGGCTGCAGGTTGCGGAAGCTGTACCAGTAGACCCCAGGTTTTGTTACGTCACATTCCTCCCCATTGAGATACACTGCGTGGTTGTAATTGCTGTTGCAAGGAAGCCACGTGACCTCTGCTGACGTGGCAGTGACACTTCTGACCTTCAGCATCGTTGGTGCTATACAAAAGTCTTGCCCCACAAAGAAAGTGCATCGCAGTTTGTCAGAACTGCCTCGCTCCGTCACCGTCTGCACGGATACACGGTAGGCCTTGGCCTTTAAATCCAGCTTCTCAATCACTGCTTTGGTCTGCAAGCCACTCTTCACGTTTTGACGAAGCTCTTCATCCACATAGATGTTGTAGCTTTGTATGTCTGGGCAGCCAGCTGGCAACAGTGGTGGTTCCCAGCCTACAACTACGCTTCTGGCAAGCTGCTTGATCAAAGTCAATTTTCTCGGGTAAGGCACTGCTGTATGACTAACAGGTTCCTCCTGGTCTCCTTCTGCTCTACTGGTCAATGGACTGATGCTACTCTCTTCAATGGAGAAATCACTCTTATCTCCACTGCTGGTGCTTGCACTGACCAAACTTTTCTCCTGGTACGAACTATGGGTGAGATCATTCAGCTCCGAAGGCAGAAACGTCATGAGGTCATCATCTGAAACTCGCTCAACAAAATTGGAGGGGACCAGCCCTCGCCGGCCATCCATCAGCTCCCCTAAACGAAAAACAGGAAACCTGTTACCACTGCATCTACTGTTCAGCCTTCCACCCATCCGTGAAGACATCGTGACAACATCTAAGCTAGGTCATATCTGCACTGCAGTCAGGAAGGAGAACCACCTCTGGCAGGTCATTCCTGGCAAAGTGTCCTGCATTTCCTACACTTCCCTAGTTAGAGTCCAATGGCCACAGTGAGAAGTCTCACTGCTCCACACGTTCCAGAGCCAACTAACTAGAAATTGTTTTGCACAATTAGCATAAGAGCTTTTCCTTCTTCATTATCCTATCGTTCCTCAACACAGCTCCTTCGCTAATTTCAGTGTCTTTTTCTAGCCTTCCCAAACTATGCAGATTGATGATTTTACATCTTCTCCCAGCCACACAGGTTTGGGGGTTGCAGCACTTCCTCAAGAAAGTCCATCTTTCCAGCTCTGCATTCAGCTCTGGCCTTCTTTTTAGTTCCCTCCTTTGTTACACTAGCTTCTGCAATAAAGATGTCCCAAAGGACCCACGGGGGAGACTGATATCACACAACTCTTGGTACGTGCAAGAACCAGCACATCACAGTCAAATGAGCAGCATGTAGGGATCACACTGACTTTTCCCTTTCAAACTCTACCTATAGCAAATCAACTGAAAGCAGGGAAAGCAGAAAACATTAGTAAAGAATAACCTTTTTATTCTTTAAACAATAAACAAATGAACAAATAAATAAATACATGAGAAGCTTGGAAATAGAAAGAAAAAAAAAAAGCCAGAACAGTCAAAGAGCAAGCAGTGCAACACAGCATGCATTTGCCTCAGCTCTTGCAAAGCCCCTCAGTAAATTAGGATCCTTCATCCCATTAAGCCAGCTCCACAAAGAAACTTCATTACAAATGTACAGTCCCCAATTCTTGGTTTCAATTCCAGCTGCCTGTTAATCAATCGGGATCACGTTTTCAAAGGTGCCGAAAGAGAAACTTGCTGTATGACACCAAACAGGTTAACAGCTGCAGTTTGGGCTGCTTATCTTTACACCCTGCTCTGCCAAAAGAGCAGGAGGTAATCGCAAGCATCAACTGCCTACAGTCCTTGGCTCACTGTGCAGTCACTGGAAAGAGGGAAACAGAACATCTGCAGAAGGTGCCCAGGGCTGAACGTGTTCCTCTGCATGGTTAAAGAACCATATGGGGAAGAAACCTCGAGCTCTGCTGAAAGCAGTGAAGAAATTCCCACTGAAGTCACTAGACCAGGATTTCATGGTTTAGATTTAATCATGACATAAACAAACCCTTTTCCAACAGAATCTGCTCTTTGTTCTAGCAAATTAACTTTGGGCGGAAAACCTTTACCTTAAGGTTTCAAGATGCACTAAATTCCACCCATTTTTTTAAGAGATCAACTCTCACAGCATTTCAGTCACATTTCATTCTACTGAAACACACCTTCAAAGAAGCCATCTTCATCCATGTCTCCATAGATGTAAATATATTCTCCAGCAGTCAGCGGAAGCTCTGCCTCTGGATTTTCATTAGGTCCATCAAAAGGATTGTAGCTGAAATATTTACAATATGAAGACTTATTTTGCATAGGAACTTTCACAGCAACACATTCAGGCCATGATTTTAGATCAGCTTACAACACCCCACGACCTCACCCCCTGTTTGCAAGCAGCAAATTCCCCAGCCAAAGGTCGAGACACTAGTTCACAGTTTTATATATGACTAACAACATATTGCTCCCTGTTCAAATAGCAGCTAGGAACAGCTGTTCTTTAACATCTGAAGGAACAGACCAGAGTGACCCAAGAAAGTGTTTAAGAAAAGGTGGGAATCAAGTGCCTGCTGCGTTTGAGTGTGCCAAGTAGGTAAGCTGTAGGACTTTACTCTTCTAAAACAGACATACCGACATTCACCTGCACCCATAACTCTTATGCAGATAGCTTTCTACATATCCTACATTTAATAATAAAAAAAACTCCGAAAATGTCCTAAACTTGTAAGGTACACTTCACTTGCCATGACTGTCATGGACAAACATAGCACGGAACATCAAATTTCCCATGTTTAAAACCCTAAGAATGTGTCACTTCAAACTCAGTTTTTCATCCAGTATCATATTAAATGTTTCACACCATACTGAGCACATTGGATTTGCTTGTGCAGGAAATAAAAGGTCTCAAAAAAACCCATGAAGGAATAAAATACATGGTCTGTGGATACCACACCCAACTGGTGAATCCTATCTGAGAGCCTCTCTAACCTCACAGACCACAAGAAATGACCCAGTACCTGTATCGAGCTAAGAACACCTGGAGCTTTGCAGGGCCTTGGCTGCCTGGCTCTGGCATTAGAGAGATGCTGTCAACATCCAGTTCTTCCATTTCACTTGCAGTATCCACCTAAAAACATTAAAGATGAAGGATGTGATATGGCCCAAATCACAGTAAAGGAACACTCTAAGGATTCAAGCATCAGTGAACAAGTCCTCTAAGCACAAAGGGCCATCTGGAAGAGTGACTTATAAGGTGAATAAGAGGCAACAGCTCCAAGTTGCAGCTTCAGGGGTTCCAGTCACACATGAAGAAAAACTCCTCGCCCAGGAGGGTGATGCAGCCTTGGGACAGGTTCACACTGAGACGGGGATCTCCACTCTTGGTGAACTTCAAGGCTCAGCTAAGCAAAGCCACAACCAAAAGAGCAAAAGCTGCTTCCCCTGCCATCACCCCCAGCCCCACTCACAGCACTGCTTCACCCTGCATTGCCACATCGAGTGACGTACAGCGAGAGAGCATGAAGGGCTGCTGAAAGGAACCCTGCAATACTATGTAAGAGCTCCTGAGGAGGAGAAGCAACAACCATCCATTGGATCTCTGTGATGCAAACAAAGCAAGCCTATTAATTTCATCCCTCTGCTAGCACAAACCCAGCATCTCTTCATGGTTTCTTCCACCAAGTAAAATTATAATACCTAAAAGCACCAGTAAAGAAGTTTGAGCCCCTCATCCACAACTCAAGGCCAAAAATAGTCTGGACACAGTTCCTCAGCATGTTAAAAATAATAGTTTGTGGCCTTTGTGTGTTTTAATGGTAGCCGAGATGTCATGAGGAAGATTAGCAAGAGCTTTTCCACACTTCCCACCAGTGGGCATCCCCACCCCACTCCTTCTCCAAGCTCCCCGTGCTCTGTCTGCCAGTGGCTCCCTTCCTGGAGCACAGCAACGTGTTCAAATGAACATCACACACATGGCTTTTCTTTTTTTTTTCTACAGCTTTTCTCTTGGTTTTCCCCCATTTTCCTCAGGCAGGCAGCAGGGGATGGACACAACGTTACCGGTGCTCTCAGAAACACATTAATTTCCCCTGGTAAGAAATCACAGACCACAGAGGGGACTTCCATACTGACCTCTGGTGTTGGGCAAGATTTGGGACTGTTCTGCATGGATTCTGATTTTGAAGAGTTTGACTGAGATTCCACTTTCTTGACTTGTTTCTGAGAACTGGTAGCAGCAACTGGGGAGCCAACAGCGGCATCAGGCGCCCGCTGCGATGACTCCAACTCATCAGTCTCTTCATTGTGAAGCTTCTTTGTGCTCTGGTGAGCAAGCAGTCCAGGAACAATTGATTCTGCAAGAAAATAATCTGTCTGTTACTTCTAGCCACAGGCAGAAGAGGAGATCAGCACTGAGCAAACACTCTCTAGAGCAGCTCAACTCTCTAAAAATGGAACTCATTTAACAGTGCAACAGAGTGGGCACCCTGGGTGCTCTTTGGTCAGAGAAATGCCAAGTTCTCTTTAGGACTACAAAGTGAACCAAAGGTATTTACAAGAGAAAAGAGACAGAAATCCACAAGTTAACCAAGGATTTCCATCATTGCCTTTACACCTTTCCATTGACGTGAATGACAACTCATAACACTCGCAGGCATCCCAGCAATTACCCTTCTCCCAGCGGGGCTGTGGGGTAGAGCTGCAGAGAGCAAGAGGAAGCTCAGAAGTCACCAGTGTAGAGGTGAGAAGGTCGATTTTCCCAGTTTGAAGCCGGAATTGTTTGAGTTCCTGAGACAGGAGGCTGAACTGCTCTGTTTGACTGCGACACTGGTCTTCTAGATCTTTCACCCGGGCCTGACAGGAGAGACACAAGATGAGGCACAAACCCATATCAAAAACCCCAGCGAGGTTTCAAACAGTGTTTGCCTGTGCTGCATCTTTTCAGTGGGGCTCAGAATCCAAGAACCTGAAGGTGTGTCCTGCCCAGGAATCGTCATTAGGAACTGGTAGCTCTGCACCTACAGGATCTTTAAAGACCTGAAACTCATCATCTACAAGGAGCCTGACTGCAAACTCAACTAGGAAACTACCCCTGAAATGCTGGGTTTAAACTTTAATATCCTATCCAAGCCCTGCACAAGACCAGATGAGATGAGTCAAAGATAAAGAAGCCTTGAACAGATTGAAAATGCTTTGCGTGTTCATGGGAGGATTAAAAACACATCTCGAAAAGGAATTGCTCTCCCAATGCTCTGTCTCATCCATGACTCCAGCAGACTCCCAAAACCTTACCCTGGCCTCCCCAACACTCTGGGCAGGACTCCCAGTTGTCCCTCCAGGCACTAGGAAAGGGAGCACCCTGGCCTGTGTCGCAGAACATTTCTTTGATGCAGGCAGCCCACAAACTTTGCCAACAGGTCCTACAGGGATGACTTGCTCCAGGAAAATGCACTTTTAAGTATGAGAAAGCTACATCTCAAGACGAGATGCAGGGAAGCCCTGGGGAAGTGTTATGGAGAGTGAAAGACACATTCCTAGTAGAAAACTATCTGTATTTTCTAGTACTTGCTTTCTACCATCTCTGAATCTTCCCCTTCCAAAACATTGCCGAGTCCTGGCTGTCCTTACACACTCCCACATAAGCCCTAGTTGTAGGCACACCAATTCCCAGGAGACTTCAATGGCTCTTTTCTCTCTTCTCCCTCTTCCACCATGCAGCAGCACACTGGCTGCCTAGGCAGTGTGGCTCCTGCTCATGCACTTCAGGTAATAAATAACCAAGAGCATTAGTTCCAGATGGTAACACATCACCTAATCAGCAGTTCTTCAGCTGAGTTAATGCAGACAATACTTCATTTGGCCTCTGGCTGAGGTGCAGGCTCTGCCTTGCAAGAGATTAAATTTGTTCCCATTTTTCTCTTTGGGCTGAGATCATGCCAGGCTTTGCAGTCACTCATCTCACCCTTTTGCGTAGGTAAGATGCATCAAAGCAGATGACTGCATTGTGCTCGTCCAAATTTTCCATCCTACAAAATGTTTTTGAAGTGTCTTTTTCTCCTTCCAACTTAAAAAATAAATCATGCCTTGAAATATTACGCGAGATGTTTTTCAGTCAGCTCTAAAAATAACACTCCTGACCTGGTAAAAGCTTGCTTTCTGGTCTCAGAGTCCCACAAAATCCTTCTAGCCCACTCCCTACCAGCTTAGGAGGGTGCATGCCTTTTCATTTTATTGTGACATACCTATTTTAGACACGTGAGTTTAGCACTTGTTTCCTTCTCCACTGAGTGCTCTCAGTCTGTCAAGGCAAGCCTGGTGAACTCTCTGACGTCTGGCAGGGAGGAACTGCCTCTGAACTCAGCAAGAATATTGGATGCCCTGAGCAACTTCCAGAAGTGTCTGCATTCTCCACTTGCTCAGAGTCAACTCCTCGTTCACCAAGTCATGTTGTACAGGACTCATCCGCAATCGAATTACAGTTAAAACTTTTCACATAAATGCTTCTCCCCTCCATTAAATTTGCCCACATTACATCTTAATAGAGAAAATAAACCATGAATAGGAAGAACATTTGCACTGGATCCAAGTAGGGCTTCTCTAGACCAACATCTGTCCCTGATCCCACCTTGGGATGCAGCCTACAAGAGACAGGTACAGAATGACCGCAGGACCAGAGAGGGTTTTCCTGTCTTGTGTGGAGACCTGAGCCAGGAGCTGCATCTGGATATCGTGTTTAATAGCATCACAACAGTACCTTGGTTCTGTAAATTTATTAATAACAGTTTAAATCCATTTCTACTGGTGGCCAATAGCCTGGATAATCCACAGTTTAATGCTGAGATACCTAATTAGTCATGTGTCTTTTTGATCTCATGTCATTCAAAACAATGTGCAGACGTCCCTGAAGTATTACCACCACATCATACACAACGTGCACTTCCAGCAGAGACTCACACACAGCTGGGCAAGCAGCAGGTTTCCAGGGCAGTGCTGGGAGGCAGAGGGACAAGAAAGAGGAGCCTAAAGACAAGGCCAGGAGCCTAACAACAAGGCCAGGAGCTGCAGGGAACCAACAGGAATCAATCCTTGGACATAGAAGAGACTTTTGTGTCTATGCCCAACCCAAAAGGAGGAGAAAAAGAAGCCTCCCACCAACTGAGACTGGGTAGAATCATTACCAGAAGAGGCTGCAAGAGCAGGGAGCAGAGCTTGGTGGAGTCAGTTTAAATCACCAGTTCAGGAACTTGGCTCTGATTTTCCACACCAAGCTAGACCCAACCATCACCAGCTCAGCCCCCTCCTCTTAAACACTCTCCTCCTTGTCTGCTGTCTCACAGTTCTGCAAATAACTTTCCAAATCCATATGTCCCTTGCTACATTTCTCTGTATGAGAAAGAATGAAAGAATCACAGCTTTGCTAGAAGGGAACTCTTCAGATCTGCAGTCTCAACTCCTGCTCTAAGCAGGACTAATGCCAACAGGATTAAGGGACCATCCACAACTGCACATAGGGGTGGGTGCTACTTTACAGGATGTGGGTGTATCCCAATAGCATCCTTGGGCTGTTTCCAATTCCTTTCTTAAAAGTTCCCAACACTGGATTTGCCTTTTTGACCAGATTTGTGAATTGGGCCCACATTTTTTTAAAATCACCCTCCCTCAAACACTGCATTTCCTTCCACAACAGACAATTCAGAGCCCACCACTGCTCACATTTAATCAGGGCTGCCTCTCCTCCATGTATGTGCCTTTGCACAGCCTCTGTTGCCTGCTGCTTAACCTCCCTGTCACCCACGAGATCTTCTCACAGTTTTTGCAGTCAGATCTGAAGGTGACTGTTGAAAGCAGTTTTCTATCAGCTACAGAACCCATCACTTCCATAAAAGCCTCCTCTCCAAATCACTTGTGAATAAGTTGGCTAGCACAGCTCCCAGACTGTAACTTCATCAGTTACCACCTCTTCTGGCAAAACCACTCCTCACAAACTCTGCTTCCCATCTTCCAGCCAATTACAAAGCCAGCGGGACTCATCTTTTTCTCCACAACACTTTAATTTGCAATGATACCACCACTGCTTTTGGAGTATCCACTTCACTCTTGGACTGCAAACAGCTCCCGAAAGGCCTTTAAATGTACGTGACACACGAAGAAACTGGACCATTCTAAAAATCTGGAAATGCCAAAAAAATAAAGCTCCTAATTCTAATTGATAGAGAAAGCAAAGCATATTAACAGAAAAGCAGCTGCTCCATTTAACTCATACTGGTAGCTCCTTTAACTACATTTCTTTCTCAGAGGTGACACTCTTGCAATCATCTCCAGACTATAGTTAAAAGAAGAATATCAAACAAATGTCAAAGTCAGGACAGAGGAGAAAAATGTCCTGTTTGACAGGATTATAGCAGTACCTGCATGCAATCCAAAGTACACTGGTAGCAAGAAGAAAAAAAAAAAAAGAAAAAAAAGAGACATAAAACCACATCAGCAATTACACTGGCCAAAAACCAACAACCTGACAGAGATAATCCAACCCTCAGTTTGAATGAAATTGTTTTCTCATTGACTTACAACATCTGCCTTGTTCCACACCAAGATTCCCACCTCAGCATCTGCTTGCTAAACAAAAGCTAAATTCCACACACCAAATGCATGAATATGAGAACCAGGCACTTTTCACAACAAGCTTTGAGCAGAAGCTGCCCCATTTGTCATCACACCTAACCCAACTCTCTGGCAGACACTAAATCACCACAGCAAGTTCCAGGTTTTGGTGCTTTGCCTTTGCAGCTCCAGGAATCCACAGCCAAGATTTTCTCCAAAGTCATGGGGATAAACACTGAGATAATGCAAATGAAGCCCAAAACAGTGCCCATCACATCTGTCAGGCTGCATCCTTACACTCTCTGCCATCACAGCAAAGCGTGTTCTGTGTGAGCGTCAAAGCACTCGCAGTGCTGGTCCCAGCCTAGAAAAAGGGACAAGGGATCTGCCCCAAACTTATGCTCAGGCAAAGGCCACATTTCTCCTTTTTTTTCCCCCCTAGTTAAAAGCACAGAGCACATATACATAAAAGAAATTTCAAATCTCATGGACACAAGTATTCTTCCTCCCTGCAGATGATCCTGGAAAATGGAGCAGGCAGATCCGAGGCTGGTTACTTAACACATCCCTGAGAGAGCTGTTGGGCACAACCTATCTAAGGACTGAGGAGGCCAGGATTGAATCCCCGAAAACTCTGGCCCCAGAAACAACTCCACCCAGCAAAACTAATATTTATTGATGGCAGCAACACACCAACTCCAAACAAGATATTAAAACATTTTGCTTACAAACCAGCAAAACCCAGGGCACAAGAAAGCTGACATTAAGACAGAAAATACCAAATCTGCAGCCACTAATCCATCTTGTTTTCTTCTATCTTACCTCTAGAAGCTGTACTGCCCCTTCATGTTCTCTTTTTGCCTCTGCCTGTGCCTAAAAAGAAGTAAAAAAATTGAGTCAATAAGAAAGCAGCCTCCCTAATTTCACTTCTACTATCATCACCACCTGGGTAGACCATTAGAGATTTAAAACACTGTTTAGTCTTTGAAGAAAGAGCAGTGAGAGATCAGAGCTGCTGTTCATGAGAAAAGCCCTTTCCTCGGGTAGCAGAGTTCACCTAGACCCAGACACCCTTCCCTGGTTTACTTTATCCTGTAAACTCACATATAGCTCCTCCATGCACCGCATTTCTAAGGAAACAAGGTGCACAAGTCCCATCACTTTCCAGGGATTCAGAGAGTAAATTGAGCATTCTCTCACCCCCTGCATACCTGCTGCAAGCGTCTGACTTCCTCTTGCTTCTCCTGCAGGACTAGCAGCGCTTCCTTATGCTCGACTTCCAGTTGCTGCCTTCGTTCAGCCACATTTCTCATGTGCTGCAGGAGAATTCAAAGAGAGATGAAGGCTGACATTGCTGAAATACTGCCCTGTGTCCTGTCATGGGCCATGAAGTCAAAACATGGCCTGTGTTTCATGTCATTAAACAGAGGAGAAAGTAGAAACCTCTTGTACCAGGCAGGGCAACGCAGTCAAAGAAAATCCTTAAACTGATGATGGCCACCTTATTTCCCCTCCCACCCAAATCCCTGAAACATCCTTTGTAAAACACTTCTGCCCATTCTTGAAGACCATGGTCCAGGATCCCACAGAAGCAGAATTCCCAGTGGAAGCACAGAGACAAAACAATGGACCAAAAAAAAAAAGCAGAGACGTGTGCCATCCAAAAGCAGCACTAAGTGTCTGGACAGTCTTCCCAGTCATGTGGATCCTACTGACCTTCAGCACCTGCTCTAGATTCTCCAGCTTGGTTTGGAGTCCTTGATTCGTCTGAATTACTGAATCCCGTTCCTTAGTAACCAAAACAACCTGCAACTTCAGGTCAGCATTCTCAGATTCAACCTGAAACAGAAAGGATTTTCATTAGCACAGGCAGCCACAGGCATCCTTGTATAAACAATGGAGGACGATCTATTTCTGTATCTCAGGAGGTTATTTTTGCAGACCTGCTTTCCACTCGTAACGATACCAAAATGATGAGCTTCCTCTCCCCTCTGGCTTTCACACAAAACACACACAACAAGAGGCTGTGTCAGTCCTCAGTGTGAGGAACACTTCCTCTGGACACGCCGCATCTCCCACTAGACTCCTGCGGTTAGCGCAGGGTACGCAGGACAGAGAGGAACAGAGACAGGCACACGACTGTTACACAGTTGGCAACTTATAGCTTCTGTAAAACTTCACAGAGAAGATCTTGCTAATGCTCCATCTGACTAACAACAATACTGCTTTTTACCTGTCCTGCCCATCCAGCCTTCTCATTCAGCTGCAAGTTCTCTTCGGCCAGTCGGGCATTTTCACTTTGCACCTCCTGCAGCTGGATCTCCTGTGCAGGAAGAGCAGGTGTTACTACACCAAGGCCCTTGGGCTAACCCCTCCAAATTATTCTCTGTTGCTCCTGTTGACTGATGGTGAAGGATCCTGATGGGCTGCTGCTCAAGAGGTCAGCTGAAAGACTAAATAAACAATTCCAGCCCAAAATTTGTGACTCTGATCAAATTAATCATAGAATCATTAAGGTCAGAAAAGACCTCCAAGATCATCAAGTCCAACTATTTACCCAACATTATCATGAGCACCAAACCATGTCCTGAAGTGCCACATCTACACGTCTTTTGAACACCTCCAGGGATGGCGACTTCACCACGTCCCTGAGCAGCCTGTTCCAAGGCCTCACCACTCTTTCAGTACAGAAATTTTTCCTGATAGCCAATCTAAACCTCCCCTGGAGCAACTTAAGCCAACTTCCTGCTGTCCTATTGCTACTTACTTGGGAGAAGAGACCAACACGCAGCTCATGAGGGTACAGACTGCTGGTTCCTTATTTAGATACACTGTAGAGAATCCAAGAGATGCAAGCAACAACCTTCCCTCTCTTCTACCAGTACGCTCACAAGAGTAGGCAACAAGACCACTTACCAGTTCTTTGCATCTTTTATGCTTTTTCCTCACTTCATGCTCAAGGTTTTCACATTTTTTGCGCTTTTTCTTGAGTTCAAATTCCTGCACGAAACAAGCGTAAGGGGATCAGCAAGTCCACATTCTTACAACACATAAGAAATTCAAACCCAGCTTGTCAGCCCCAATGCTCTATTTTCATTTTCTTAAAAAAATCCCTTTGTGACAAACAAAAACAATACAGAAACTAAGGGAGGTCGTTGGTTTGGGGTTTTTTAAAGGTAGTAAAACCAATCGACATTTCAAGTGAAACAGTGATTCCCTGAGCCTCTCATCTTCTGGAAACAGCTCTCTGCTTCCCATTTGCAGATTGTTCCTATTTGTATAGAACCGTTTGGGGGACAGGATGCGAGGAACAGAAAGGTAACAGTTGTGCAAAATAATTCACCTTGAAACACCAGCTGTGCTATCTTAGTTCCTATTCTCATCCCAATGGCATTTAACAGACAAATGACATCCTCTGGTCATGTACCTTTATCTGCAGTTACTCACTACCACTCTTGGTTCCTCAGACAGAGATCTGCCAAATCTCACTGTGCACTGGAATAATTCAAAAGGGACATATTCCTCACATGGCATCCACCCTAGGTCAGTCCTATCTCCTCCCAGTTCAACTAAGACTAAATCAAACAGCACAGAATCTACCAGTGTGTTCTCTCTCATTTTAGTGACACATTTATTCCACCAGTACCAGCAACACCTTCCACACAGCCTGAGTTTTCCCACCAATTCCCCAAGTTTCCTACTTCTGCAGAATAGCTGCATCTCAAAACACTTCAGTCTCCCAGATCTCTGCCTGGAGTGCACAGGGTGAAAACCCCAAGAAAAAATATAACACTGCTTCACCCAAAACTAGGTTTGCAACTCACCAGCTGCTGTATCTGTTGGCTGCTCTCTTGGTCTGTTATTGCATTTTTGGGAGGGAAATTTTCATGTCCTTCGGAAGCAGGTCCCAGTGGCTGCACACCTGGTTCCACCTGGAAAGCAAGCGAGATGTCATTGAGCTCAGGGACAGCCAGGACTACAGAGCATGTTACGTACACCGAGGGAGAAGAGGCTCTGCTGGCAGGGCTGCCTGGGAGTGCAACGCTCCACATGAAAAGCTCTGATCTCTGAACTGCACCACTGGGCACGGAGAAGGGTGAACACCACACCAGCCACTGGAGACCTGTGCTGGGAGTCTTCTGGAGCCAAGTGTCATTCAATACAGCTTGACTAAATCACCCACACGTAACAGTGGGCTCCAGAAAGCACTCAGATGAAAGTTCCTGTTTGTGCCTCATCTAAAGTTTCAATAAGAGACATCAGCAACACCTTTCATGGCCCTCTCCCAAGCAATAAAAACATGGAAGATGGTCAGAAGGGAGAACACTACCCACATAAACAGCAGAAAGGAGAAGCCAGTGAAGATGTCAGACTCTAAAGGTGAGGAAAAGCAGACAAAAAAATACCAAGAAATGGAGCATCCCACCTCAGGTAGGAAAGTTTTTCCTTGTGTTCAGATGGAACCTCCTGGGCTCCACTTTGTGCCCATTGCCCCTTGTGATGTCCCTGGGCACCACTGACAAGAGTCTGGCCCCATCCTCTTGACCCCTGGGGGTCCTTTAGCTGTTGACCAGCATTGATCAGATCCCCTCTCAGTCTTCTCCAAGCTCAACAGCCCCAGGGCTCTCAGCCCTTCCACCCAACCCACAGAGCCTTACAACCCCCAGCCCTTGGGAGCTTTCAGACATGCTGTGAAACCAGTATGGAACTCTGGAATATCTATGTGTAAATGTTTCTGAGACTTTTGGGTTTATTTTAAACCACTTGGCACACATTAAGTTTCAAATCTGTATTTCACACCTCCTCTCCAAAACGATGCTTCCTTGCAAACTGAAAATGTTACATTTTAATCAACTTTAATGAATGAGGTCCCAAGGAATGCCAGGGGATGCCAGCTAAGGTGAGATACTCCTTGCACAAGTACCATGTGCTATGAGTCACAAGCCATACAAACTTGCAAACACATACGCAAGACAAATTTGCTTATTTGTGATAATTTGCCAGCAAAAAGCTAAGCAGAAATATGACAGTCCTAATTACAGACAACTTACAAAAATTACAACATCATCGTCTTGCCCACGTGGACCTGCTTTCCACCCAAGAACAAAGACATGCCCCCAGGCACGTGCTCAGATGCTGTTATTTTTACACAGAACCCAGACTCATCACCACATTAAACAGCTGATAAACGAGACTGGCACACACCACGAGGAGAGCTGTGACCTGGAGCTGGGCCACCTCATTCGCAGCAGGGACTGGAAGATACTCAACGAATGTGCCAGGTGCAAGGAGTCTGTCCAACCAGACAGTTAAAAACCACTGTAGAACAGCTGCTCTCCACCCCCAGTGCCACCCACCCAGGCTGCACCGACGCCTGCCGAGAGCGCAGGACGGGGCTGTACACCTGGTCAGCATCCCCAGCCAAAGCCAAATGCACAATAGGCACAGAAGTACTTGCACTTTGGCAAATAACCAGAAAGCTTAAAGCACGCCCCAAAGTAAAAATGTTGTATACTTTCTAGAAAGCTCTGCCCTCGCCACCCAGAAAAGCACCATCCTGCCCCACAAGAATCACTGCAGTGTCTTCCACCTAACCAGGGCCCATTCCCTCAGCTACGCCAGGGCAGCTCTGCACAGCCGCCGGCAGAGCTGGACCAGAAAACGGATGCAGGTTTCCAGACAAGCAGGGAGGGAGGCTGGGTTTGCTGGCTTGTTTTTAACTCAGATCCATCACATCCCACTGCTCAACTCAAGTCACACCGACAGAGCTGAAGGGGCAGTGGGAACAGCAGTGAACAGGAGGCTGTTTACACCAGCACCGCCACCGAAAAAAATCCCAGCTAAGTTATCATTTGTCATTACAGAGATAAACCTCACCCCAAAACCTCAAATAAAGAAGCAGAGAAATCAGAAGGCGAACAGAGAAATGGGATTTTCCAAAGACAGTCAGAAGAGAAGTTTGTTCTTTATACTCTGAGGAAGTTCTTTGAAAGCTGGGGAGTACTGCCCTGATGGGCTGTGCTGGGAAGCGGGATGGAAGAGCAAAATAATTTCCTTTTAGTTACAGTTGCTGTCCCAAGAGCTGACTTCATCCTCAGCATGGCACCACTGCGCCTGCACAAATACAGCCTGTTAAGCCTGGGGTGTTCTGAGCTACAGGTTTAGCTAAGACTGGCAACAGTCTCTTTGCTCCCCCTTCACTGCCACTGCCGGGCTCAGTCTTGTTGCTATTTATCAGCCAGAAAACCTGACAACGAGGATGAGCTCTCCTGAATCACAGAAATAAAGAGCATCTGTAAGCCAGACCACAATACATGCTCTTGTCTGACAGAATCTGCAGGGTCAGTTGAAGACCAAGCTATGGAAGGGGTGTCTTACGGAAAGGATGTCTTGAGGAAGACAAGGGTAGAGCAGAGTGGGGGTAAAGAAGGAAAAAACCACCCAAGTCTGTGCATCCCTCTTTATCATGGAGGTGAGCGGCCACTGGGACAGAAGTCTCAAACTATGAAGAACAGAGATGAAAATCCCTCTCCAATTGAACTGTCTGTAAGAATTGTGAAAGCCAACAAAATATACAGTAACAACTCACCAAGATTAGACCATATTCACCCAAGGGTTAAAAATCCCCCCTTCACCATTGATTGATCCTCTCATTTGAGCAGTAACTGAACCAAGACCTGCAGTGTGTCATTTTTCTGACACTACCTTAATAGAAAATAACTGGAAGGTGGCAAGTGTCAAGCTTTACCCGTGTTCTGGGGGAGATCTGGGAAACACAGACCAGTCCATTTGATACCCATTCTGGGTTGACTGACAGAAACTGCAACAAAAGATTATGCAGATACTTAAAAAAAACCCAACCAAACATATACTGGGGAAAAAAAAGCAAACCAAACCAAACCACCACCAAACACATACAAATCTATAAAGAGTTTTTCTAAGGTGTCAGCAAGCAAATGAGTGAGGGAGATCCAGCAGCTACAGTCTGGGTGCTCTGAACACGTTCAGCTACAGTGCTTTGAAAGGCTTCTGCAGACACAGCCAGTGCAGGAGGGGAAAGGTTTTTCTCTTGGGTAAATATCTAGTGAAAATGAGGCAACTAAAAGTACTCCAAGTACTGACATAGCAAAGAGACAAACGGTGAAGAGAATGTTGTGACACTGAGAGATTACATTGGGCCATCAGATAAATGATGTTTTAATAGAACCCGGCTTAGACAAAAAGGCAGAGAGATCTATTGGGAAAGGGAGAGAAAACTTCATTATGCCACCATATAAATCAATGACACAGTGTCTGGGATACTGCATGTGGTGCTGCTTCCCCCAGCACTGAAACGACAAAGAAAATGTACAAAGGAAGGAGACAAAGATAATTAACAGTGAATAATGGAGGAGGCTAGGAAGAAACAACAAAAAGGGCTAAAGGAGAAGGGCCTATAAACTCACAAGAGGCTTGGAAAAGACAAACAAGGAATGCATACTCAATACATCTTCTGTAAGAGTTGAGGAGCAAGAAATTAGATCAGTTGGTGGGAGTTTGGAGGGAAGACAAGCAGCTCCTCCTCAGCTTACAGATGTGAAATGGGGCCACGGGACACCGCCCGGACTGAAAACCTCGGGCAGAAGCCGGGTGACCCCACACCAGACAAACCCACCAGGAGCCAGGGGACCCGGCGGTGCCGCCCTTGCCTCAGGACACCCACAAACCCC
>JANHFX010001493.1:25170-59625 GCA_027560015.1 Chloroceryle amazona | reverse complement strand
CCCCCACCCTGCAGATATCTGTGACCATTCCTCAGCTCCCCTCTCAGGCTTCTCTTCTCCAGGCTCAACAGCCCCAGGTCCCTCAGCCTTTCCTCAGCAGAGATGTTCCAGTCCCTTCAGCATCTTTGTAGCTCTCTGTTGGCATCTCACAGCCTAAGCAGAGAAGGCAAGAGCAAGATGGGGATCTATTAACTGCTACCAAGGATGGGGTGCAGGAGGAGAATGGAGACAAGGGGAGCTCAGATGAGCCACTGGTCTGTGCCACAGCCAAGAGCAGAACCCAGCTGGAAGGCTGAACTGGATTGCTCTCTCCAATCACTCGATGCCATATTCTTTCCAGTCTCCCCAGCATGTCAAGACAGGGAACTTATTAAGCTTCAAGGCAGTTGATATCACGTTGTTGTTGTTAGCTCTTAAGACACATGATTTTCATAATTTCCTATTCAAGGTATTTACTGATTCTCCTCTCTAAAGATTGTGTAGAATCTGGAACTGTCTCAGGATGAGATAAAGGCTCGAAAGGTAATGAACAATTCTACACCAGCAGACACATTTCTTCCTTTGCAGATCCTCTGGAAGACCTTGGAGCTTTGCCTGGTTGGAAGCGCGCTAAGCTCCTGCAAATGTGACTGCAATATTTCTAGGTGTGGATTGTACGGCTCCAGGCATCTTGCTCAACTTACAGAAACCCAACATCTGTCCACTTTGCAGGGTAGCTGCATCCACCTAATTGCAGAGGCCATGTAGAGATGGTGTTACATATGCAAATGAACACGCACTTAGGCTAATCACTTCCATTTAGGAAGCAGAGGACCAGCATCAACCAGCCATGGAGCCCCATGCTGTTGTCAATATTGCCATTGCTTTGGTCACCAGAAAATCCTGTCCTGCAAGGGGGAGCTTTGCTCTGTCCTGGCCATAACTTGCAGGCCTATGAGGCAACCTTGTCATCCTGACTCAGGAAAATACTGAACAATAACTCTGAGAAGCAGCTTAAACTGGAGTACAGCAAATCCTGGACAGTTTAAAATGGATGAGTAAGAGGTAGCATCCCAGGAGGGAAACCAAAATGGGATCTTTTTAGGAGCACCCACCCCTTCTCTGTGCTCCCTCACTCTCTCCAAAACCATGAGCAGATGTTTGCACAACATCCCAAGGCTCAGGGATGTGTGAAAGCAGAACTGCACCTGGTGCTGACCCAAGAGAGGTGACAACAGAGGGGCAGAAGGACAGATGAGGGATAGAGAGCCAGAGGCAGTTGCTAAGGGAATCCCTCTGCTGAAAATCAGCAGATAATCAGCACATCTAATCATGCATGATGGGCTCCTATCTCCTTAGCACTTCAGAGCCAGCAAATCTCTGCACTGCTATTGATTTTCTGTCTGGATCCTCAGGGGTTGGTGCTCGCTGAAGATAAGGGCTTTCCCCCTTGGGCTGCACGCTGAATGCGGCAGAGCTCTCATGGCTGAAGCAGAGGCATCTCCTGCTCAGAGCTCATTGCAGAAAGAGGAATCATGTGCCCAAACCTCCTGGTCTGGGGAGTTTGCCTCTACTAAGCAATGCAGCAGAAAAAGCTGATCCTGGTCCTGAGCATGGTGTTGACAAGATAGCTGCTCTTGGGGTATGGACCTGAGAGGCCTGGAGCTGGTTGGATTGGGATTGCAGATGCTAGCATTACACCTTTGATGTCATAATTCATTTAGGCTAAAGAAAGAGCTACTCTGATTCAAAGGGAAAAAAAAAACACAACAAAAAAGGATGTGTTTCTTGTTTATAGAGCTTGAAAAAAAAATTGTTTGCTTCAATTTAAATGAAATGCTCCCTTGTGCACCAGGCACTGTCCTCACGATGTAAAAAAGCTTTGGGTTTGATGACCTGACATTTTTTTTAATGGGAAAAAACTTGTTGTCAAAAGAATTGCACTGTATTTTATTCCCCTTCAGCAAGTCCTTGTCACTGCCTGTAAGTTTGTTTTACACTTGGCAGGAGAAGGAGACTGAGGCTCCAGGAGTGCTGCCCATGATCTTTCCCCTCACTTTGCTTTGGGGTGGGAAAATGATTGACAGGAGTCAGCAAATAAACCACGGTCAGGCAGTCAGGCAAAACCCCTGTGCTTGTAGCCAGAGCCACCTCAGCAGGGAGCACTCTCAGCCCTGAGGATGCTGGCACCCAGGGCTGGTCCCTCTCTTCAGGTATCATTTCATGTAGTCCATGAACCAGCTTTTAGCAGGTTAATAGCAAATAAATAAATATTGTTTGGTTGCTTTTATTCCTGCCAGGTTACTCCAGAAGCCTTGAGTAACCTCAGTGAGAGCTGAGAGCTCTAACAGGAAGGCTCAGTGCTGTATTAACTGGCTGAAGGAGGATTTTCTGCCCTGAACATGCTGCCTGGGGAGGCTCCGGAGTGGAAGGATTTAGAAAAGCAGGCAGGAGCAGAGGCAGAGGGGTTGCCCACAGACCCATCCCAGAGGCAGCTGGGTCTTTCCCCTTGGTGTTTCATGGGAAGTTCTGGCTGCAGGATGTTTTGGCTGGGAAATAAGCCCTGTCCTTGGGATATTTGGAGCGAGAAGAGGCAGTCCTCTCCTCCCCCTTCTCCAGAATGTGAGAGAGCAAGCTAGAAAAATGGTCTGATTAGTAGAAATTGCCTCCTCTTTAATCTTTCATGAGGAAAACCAGGAATGCCTTGGGGAGGAGCACACTAATGACATATTAAAGCAATATATAATGGTCCGTGCACCAGGTCCTGCGCTTCGGCCTCAGTCCCTGGGCCCTGCTGTGATTCAGCTCATCAGAAGTTATTCACAACAGTGTCCACTTCTATTATGCAAACAGCCTTTTTCTCCCCCATCTGGGGATACGCAACGTTCCTATGGTGCAAGGGGTTGGCAGGAAGGCTGCCCTGCATGGAAAGAGTCAGGGGAAGACATCAGGTGAAAGTCCCATGCTGTTAACATGGAAAAAACCCCTCAGCCATTCTGCTTTCCTCGCAGACCTAATGCACTTTCTATCACATGACTGAAAGCACAAATTGTGTTTAATCCTGCTGCCAGAATTCCTCGTCTCTCTATGCTCTAAGCATGGCCAGGAATAGCAAACTTGCAGTCATCCCTTTGAATTCTGTTTTTGGGGTTTTTTTTTGGATTAAAGACTTGTTTGTGGATTCACTACTGAAGTACTTGTGTGTATTTGCTAAATAATCTGGACAAACTTGAGCTTTGGCAGTGAGTCGTCAGCTTGACAGCTGCCTTTGCCAGGGAAAAGGGCTGGAAATGTACACTTCTCATTCCACGGCTGCCAGCTCTACTGATTTCATTACGAATCTTGCAAAACTTCATGTTTTCCTTAAAGCATTGGCTCTCCTGATGGAACGTGAACTTGTGCAGCGAGGGCATTACAAAGCACAGCTCTGGGCTCAGAGTTTCAGAGGAAAGGTTGCGAGTGTCGCTGAAAGAGCTGAAACACCAGGCAAGAAATGAAATGTACTTGTGTCCTTTCATTTAAATCTCCTTACTTTAAAGCAAAATCTCATTATTTGGTGGATAAGTATCTAGCTCAGAGCAGGGCTTCTGGAGGGGCAGAGAGCTCCGGCCGTATGCAGAGGAACACGGACGGCTGGGTGTACACACACACCTGGAAATGCATGGGTGTATTGAGCTGTTAGGAGGATGGAGGGGTAGGACCAGCAAGCTGCCTGCCCACAAAACCCTCAGAGCGTGCCAGATCCTCAGCCGGGACTCAAGCCCTTGCTTGAGAGCTGCTCATCCCTCTACTCCCTGCCAGCAGCTCGCTGAGCCTCTGCAGTGCTGAGATCAGGTCTCCCAGCAAAATCCTCGTCGCAACGTTTCTGGCTCCGGATGTTTTAACCTTGAAATGATGCAAACCCTGATGTTCATCCCTGGAGATCTTCTTGTCCCAGGGTTCTCTTTTCACTCTGTCCCAGCAATTTGGAGAGCCAGACAGAGCAAATATTTGGCAAAATACGAGGCAAACACCTGCAAACCCCACTACCCCCTGCCTCTGCCAAGCACTGCAGCCCTCACTAAACCATCTATGCTGCTATTTAGAGAAACTGTGAGGGCTGCATGAGAAGATGGGAGGATAAGTAACAATTTGTGCTTTAATGCAAGCTAGTAAGCACAGGATGTCTTCTGAATGAGCTTTGTGTGTCAGCAAAGCAAGGGTCCCCTGCCCTGCGCTTCCCTAAGCTGCTTCCCCAGCCCCTCCGAGAGACCTTTAGCAAGCAGAGAAGAAGTATAAGCAGTATGTTTTTGATGTGTCACATCCATCACTGGTTCAATCAGGAGAGATTGTGTAGATGCTGACAAGATGTTTTGTCTGTGAAACTGTTTAGACTGATTTAAAGTGCCGGGACTTGTGCTTCCAGGATGCATGAGTGCCTGGAGACGGTTGTTATGGCAAACACGGGCAGGCAGCAGTGCCTGTCAGAAGTGATGGGTGTCGTGAAGCCTTTGGGCTTGGGGTGAGAATTCCATCCCAATGTAGAATTCAGCGGGGTCAGAGGCTGCATGTGGCCTGGGAAAGGCAGGGATCATGCTTGTCCGGTCTGCATCTGTTGCCAGTGCACCAGGAATGGACACATTGGGGCATTTTCTGGCAGGCTTCCATGCAAAAGAGGCTTCCATGCAAAAGAGATGCTAAGATGCGCTTGGGACAGACCCCAGAGTCCTTCAGACTTTGCCCAGTGCCCGGACTGTATGGTGAATAAAGCTGAGCTGCTGCATGGGTGTGGGACTGGCCACGATGAGGGATCTTCATCCCATGGTCTCACCAAGCACTGGAGAGCTTTGGAAGTAACTCCTGTCTTCTGGGAGTTCAGGGCTCTTCATGGCTCAGGTTTCCAGTGTCTGTGTCCTGTGATAGCTTCTTTTAATTCAGCTGCTGCTTTAACCTGTAGCGAAAGCAACAGCCAAGCTGGAGCATAGAAGAGCCCTTGATCTGGTGGGTCCATGAGCAAACAGCCCATCCAAAGGGGAGTACTGGTCAGGAGGAAGTCTGCTCTTTGAGTCTCTTCCACTGGAGGAAGGAGCAGATATTTTTAAAAGCAGCTGGGTTTCCATAGAAACCCCAGGCAAGGGTCCTGTAATCATATGGGGGAAGGGTGGTTTTTTACTCAGTCCAAACAGCTGCCAAGAAGTTAAATGTCGAAGGTGATGCAAAACCCCTGTCCCACAGCTGAGCTGGGAAGGGAAGTTGTTTTTCTCCCATTAACACTTTTACAGCTGCATTGAATTTGCTGCATTTTTTATTGATGGCTTTAGATGCTTCCCATTGCACAGTCCCTTCCCAAGAGCAAATAACCCCCAAATGCTCTGCTGTGCCGGGTGAAATGGAGCCCAGCTGCACGTGAGACTCCAGCGTGCAGCCCAGGCTGGGTTAGACAGTGCTTCATCTCTAGATCACCTGCATATTTTGGCATCAGTTGAATCCATTGTGACTGTAGTGATGGAGCTGAGCTTCAGGCTCAGCTGGCTGAGAGGATGGGGAAGCTGGGACAGGGATGGAGAGAGCAGACAGCAAGGGAACATTGCTTGGGGCAGGGGGTTGGTAGAGCTGAAGGGTTTCCTCCATGCAACGTGCTCCAGGTGATGCTGTGCCTTGCAGGGTGTCCCTGTGCTACCCTGTGGGCAGAAGTGAGCTCAGTCTATGCAGTGAACTGATCCCAGCCTCCCCTGCTCATCCTCTGAACTGGGCATGGGGTTAGGATCAAGAAACACCCTGCGGCTGCTAGGTTTAGATGAAAGATTCCAGGTGTATTAGCTCCTGAAGATCTGACCCATGCTCAAGGAGAATCACTCTTCCCTTGTCCCTGAGCACACAAGGATGTCTGTGCAGGGTCAGATCTTGGCACCATCTAGACCACTCAGCAATGACAACTGCAAGTACTCCCCCCTGTTCCTTGACCCCTTCATTCCCACACACGTCTTCCTTTAAGCAGCTGTTGTCACCTGTAGCTATCTGCAACCTTCCTACTTTTGGTAGGTCAAGAGCATGAGCAGGACTCACACACTTGCAAGCCATGAACTTCTAGGGGTAAAGCACAAGGAATCTGTCATCTCCCCTCTACCTCCACTCAGACAGATTTGCTGGAGCTGTCACTGGACTATTGCTCAGTTCCATCCAGGAGCCTCTGAGCCTATCTAATCCCCTCCTGAGACAACTCTGGACCCTTCAAATCCTGTATCAATGAGTGCTGCAACTTGATTATGTACTGGATGAAAGACCCTGTCTTAGAAAGGTCTCTGGGGCCATTCCCTGCCCTCTCTGACGTTGCATTTGGGAAGCAGGTGCCCTGGTCATATCTAGTTTGTGAGTTTTATCACATTCCACTCCCATTACTTCTTAGTTTGTTGTTTTGAAGCTCACCTCCACATTTTTTCCTGCACTGTTAGCCAGCCCAGGGTCTCAACGAGCATGACCAGAACTTTTCCAGGGCTCAATGTCTCTTTGTAAGAGAGCACACACTCTCCTTCAATCTCCAACTTGTAAGCTTTTAAAATCATGATTACCAGAAGAATTTGATGCATAGCACATCCAGGAACAGGAATCAAAGCATTTGCTCAGCCAGGCTGAGAGCCAGTAATTACAGAGAAGGAAGCTCAGTGTTTTCCACCAACCCCAGCTGCATGGAGGGGAGCTGACCTCCAAAAGCACCTGGGGAGCTCCAGCACTAGAGTGGGAGGGAGATGGAGATGGTGGGCAGAGGGGATGGGTCTTAAACTTAGGCTGCTGACTGAGGTGGGTCCAGATGGTATTTACAGACAATTGCTTTTAGATCTTTCCCCACTGGTGCTACCCCCACAATTTGTTCAAGCTGGATTTGGCAGCTGGGATCGGAAGAAATTTCAGCAATCCTGTGATTCCAAGGTTAAAAATCACAAAACTCAACCTAAGAGTCATGAAAATGCTCTGGAAATGTACTGTTTCAGGGAGGCTTTTTTCTGCCTTTTATGACATAAACAAGAATAAAGTTTTGGTAAACACCATGGCCTATTCTTGCCCTTTTCTATGTCTTTACATCTTCATTAGCTCCATGAAGCCCAAAAAATAACAAACTACTATCCTGAAAGCCTTGAAACCTTCCCTATCCATTAACTAACCAACACTTTTAAGAACCCATAAAGTTGATAAAGGTGAATATAGATCTTTTAAGATGGGTCTGCAAATGTGTGCTGCCACCTTGGGAATCAGGAGCTTCTGGTCTGCCTTAGTCAGACCATATGAACAAGATGACTTTCTGAAAATTAAGGAGAGACACTTAACAAACCCACAGATGTCCATACTACAGTGTTTTCAGCCTACTGAAAAACAGATCTGTGCCAGGATCAGAGACAAGGGGTTGGATCAGCAGCATTTGTCAATGTTAGGTAACTCCCAACTTCTTAGAAACGCTTCAGCTGAAGCTCAGAGATAGTAACCAACTCTCCTGTAGACAAACATAGCTGGTGACAGTGTGGAAAACTCACATTTCTTCTAGAATCAGATGATCTCATGCTTCTCTTGTTTGTGGGCCATAGCTGATAGTGCCACTTTCCAATCAAGCCAGGCAGTCCTTCCAGGCTCAAGTGGAAAATGTCATCAGCCCTAAAATCAACAACCCCATTATCACATTAAATTCGTCACGAGGCCAATGCATTTTTGCTGTCACTATTTAGCATCATGAAGCCCATAGAAGGGCAGAGGTGGGTAGTGAACTAGACTGTACTTGACCCTAATAACTCCATTTTCTGCCTTAGTGAAGTGCAGGAGCCATATTTTGAAAAATTCATTAGAGTCAAGCTACCTTTGGTCCAGGAGGCCAGGACTAGATCCATAATGAGGAACTGCCCTAAAAAGGTGAAGCCCATGGGCACTAGATGACTGATTATAGAACGTAAATGGTTTGCACCCAAGGGCCATGCTGGATGCAAAACCAGTTTTTGCTAGAGAGATCGAGTCCTTTTCCCATTCAGAGCAGACAAGAAAGCACGAAAATCAACATTATTCATGGAATTAAATCTCTCTTCATCTTCAGTGAAACTTTTTGCTTAAATTACTGTGAAGCTTTCACTTTCAACCCGAAATGAAGCCAGAAGGATTTGGTTCTCAGACCTAGACACTGAAAGCACCTTGATCTGGGTTTGAAATTATATTTCTCTTCCAAAATGCTTCACAGAAAAGTCCTTTTAAGTCTGAAATGAAACATTTTGATTTAAAAGGAACATTGCAAATATTCCGTTTCAGCCGTTTCCGCATCCTCACTTTGTTTTCACAGTAACTGCTTCATGCATGAAAGTGATTTTGAGTTCTGCACTTGACCACTTTCTGACCAAGTATTTCATTGAACTCCCGCACAGGTCCTGTAATTGTAAACCAGCTCTGCAAGGAAGGTACGTTTGCACTGCAGCTCATTGCACAGATTGAACACTGGCAATGGCGAATAAAATCCTTTAAACACCTGTTAACTCTGGAAGAAGAAATGAGTTAAGCTCATTTGTCTCTTTCCCTAGATGAATTTTTCATTCTCTCTTTCAAACCCATTGATGTTTGTGAAATGATCTTCTGGCACATGTTGGGTCAATAAGAGCTGCTGCTGGATTTCAAGTCAGCACAGAGCAATGCCTGGCATTAGACATGCAGAGGGGCATGCGTGTGCATTGGGTTGTAACAAAAATCTTTGATTTTTATCTCATTTGGATACACTTTGGGTATTGGCTTTTTGTGTCTATCATCTTCAGAGCTGTCAGAGTGGTTGGGAACTGTGGCTGATGAATTCCACTTGTCTCCACCTCTGGAAAATGCAACAAAGAGCAACTTTAGAGATGGAATGAAATAGTATTGTCCTGATAAAAGACAAAAAAAATCACCTCAGTTTAAACTCACAGCCACTAATTTACACAAAACTTACATTTCACACAATCTGAAATCACAGCCTGAGGCACCAGGTCCTGGAAAATGTTTGGGTTGATGGGATTCACAATGCTGTTTAAAATTTTAAAGTTTAGTTGCTGCTTTGTAAAAAGGGGAAGGGGGAGGGAAATATCTGCTGTGGCATCTCCAGCATCCGAGGGGGGATCCTCTCTGATCCCAGGCAGCCTGAGAGGATAACTTATTTGTTCAGCAAACAGTGAAGGTTTCCTGTGAATTGAGTAAAGCTGTTATTTGATAGAGAAATAAGGTTTGATATTGGCTCATCCTGTCAAACAGTGAGATGAATTAAAATGAAACATGTTCCTTGAAAGAGCCCAGTGCTGAGAGAAAGTAGAATTTACCTCTCTGGACTTTGAGAAGGGAAGCTGGGGAGGCAAGGGGGGAAAATCTAATGAACAGCCAAGCTCTGAAAGAATTAACAAATATGGATCATTTTTATTGGCCTGACCCAAAGTGCCATGGAAGTAATTGTGAGTCTCATCACTGATTTCTGACTGTGTCAGGTTGGGTAGAAGAGGCATAAATTGACTTTGCAAAGTCAATGGGGATATATCGACTTGTTCTGCTAAATACCTGGCCCTGTGTTTACTGCTTCAGGATCATGAGGCTGTGAAGTGAGCAGTCTCTAATTAGGAAGTAAGGCAGTTTGGAGCTCTATACTTCTATCTCCCTCCTAATTAATCCCAGGATTAATTTTAAAGCTTATTTTCCTCTTTCTGAAAGTTTTTATTCCAGAGATGCCCATCCGCTGAGTCCAAGGAGACCTGCAGAACACGCTGACTGCAAAAGGCTGTTTGGAGGAAGGCAGCAGGCAGCAGAGAGAGATGGTTTTTAAATGTTACTAAATAACTAAATAAATTTTGCTGCAAATCACCAGCCTGTAAAGTGATGTTTCGGTGTGTATGTGGAGAGTGTTCAGGTGTTTGGGGACATATCTGTAAATAGAAGTAGTAAAGCTTTCCATCTGGAGAGGAAATCTGCTTCCTCCTCAGTATGGCTGGGGTCAGGACAGTTCCACACGTGCCATCAACAGAGAATTCTCTTCCTCAGATACCACCTGCTTGGTAATCCATGTTTATCAATGAATTAGGGCTTAATTTGAGTATCAGTCTGTTATGGCTTAGGTGAGGGGCTTGATTTTCATGCAGGGAAAACATTGTGGTCATTGGAAATAGTCCCTGGTGATGGGTTCCAGGCAATATCCTTCAGCAATCCTTCCCTTGCTGGCTCTCGGAGTTTTATTGCCTTGTGATAATTGGTGATTTTCTGAATGCTTTGGTGGATCAGTGAGAAATGCTGGGGGTTGTTTCAATAGTGAGTTTTCCACTGACTTGTTTGCTCGGGGAAGCTTGATACTGAGACCCAAGAATGTCCTGAAAGTTCAAGCACCAGAAAACATGTAAGAGAAGCCAACACTTACTCAACAGTCTTGCATTCTGGGGACACGACTGTTGCTGTAGGACCAAGCTCTGACTGTCTCTTTGCCTAACAGCCCAGAGCCTTGGGAATGAGAAAGAGAATTGCTGACAATACTCGATGCAAAGAGCAGGGGCTGAGCTGCTGATTGCTCACCGCTGGGGTTGCTATGTGACTTACACCAGGAGGTTGCACATACATTGCTCTCCCCCTCTCTAAAAAAAGCAGGAATACACCAAAGAGGTTGTTTTGGTCAAGAAGAGCTTTCACTGGGGAAAGAAGAAACCCTTTTCAATGCTATAGTAAGGAGCTCTCACACTCTGGTCTTGCAAGCGTCATAGAAACTATAATGGGATCTCCACCTCCTTGCCAAGCTTCAGGATTTGGCGTGATCTCCTGTCATCAATATTCAACTAATGACTCAAGCCATTAAATTATCCCTGGTGCCTTTTCCTGCTGAGTAGGAGGAAAATACTTGTAATGGCTATTTGGGGGGTGTGCATCTCTTTGAAAGAACTTTGAGCTTAGAGACATTACTGCTTCAAATTAAATTATGTTTTCTGGGTGGGTGATTTCTTTCCCTGTAATGGTGTCCTTGTGGCAGAGGTAAGGTGGTTCCCTGGTTGCTGTCCTTCTCCTGGCTTTACTGCCATGCACCAATCCCTGCTGGGGCACAGCATGGCTTTGCTCTTGGTGTCTTCATTGAGCCTCTTATGGAAGATGGTAGAGATGACCATATTGTGGTGACAACATGGACATGTTTCCACCAGAGTGGACATCCCAGAGTTACGTGACAAAGACCCAGACCCATCCAGGAACTGGCAAAGGCTCTCAGTAGCCATTTACCAAAGCAATGTATTGACAGTGAAACAGAAATTGTCACATTTTTCTCATCTGAGTCATCCAAAGTGCTTGGGGCTGGATTCTTCTTTCTTCCATACAAGGGACTCTTACCTTGGGAAGCAGATGACACCAAGTCTCTTTCCATCCCCTTGCTTTGGTCCCAGTGAGTCACCTTCCAAATGAGAAGGTGCATCCTGGTGAGGTTATGCTTAGGTCTCTAGCACTGAATTTTCTGATATTTCAGGGTGTATAGTGCGTGGCTGTACCTAGGTGAACCTGCAGAGGTTTGAGTAGATGTGTGTTCATAAATGTTCCAAGGCTGTATGAACACACACAGGAGATGGAGGTCTTCCATCACCATTAATCCAGGCAGTGTGCTCCTGGATTTCATCTAATGTCTGATTGAGATCTTTAAGGAAGATACCTGAACATGTGGTTTGGTGTCAGCCCTAAGGCTGCTCATTCCTTCCACCTCTGCCATCTGTCTTGAAGGGTTTATTCACACATTTTTTTCAGAGCTCTGGCCTTGGAAACACCCTGGGATGTGTTGTATCTCTTCAGACACCCAGAGCTGTAAGCAAGCAGCATTCAGGCTCTGTAAAGGTTTAAAAATAGTATTTTTATTTTTTTTTTAACCCTGTGCAACAAGCCAGAATTCAAAACTGATCAATGCATTTCTCAGCTCAAACTGAATTAACTCTTTTTTGATACTACTGCTGGAAAAAAATAACTTGCTCATCTGCTTTACGGAGCAATTGGTTGTCGCTCTGGTACTGTCTGCCAAAGGTAAGGAAATGCTGCTTTAGAGGGGGTTTTTCACAGATTGCTTTGGGGTTTAGAAATCACTGCAGGAATATATTTTTACCTGGATCCAACAATCTCACCTTTTTTATCTCTGCATCTAAATATCACTCAACATCTGGTCAAAATTTGTGGGGGTTTGTTATTTCTGTGTGTCTACATTTGCAAATAAGCAACGAATCTCTTAAGTGCCCCGTCTCCAGTTCTGTTTAACTGATTTTTAGAGAACAGGGAAAATATTTTAAGGAAGAAAATTCTTCACTTGCTTCCCTTGCGGCTTCAGGAATGCTGTTTGTGTTCAAGTTGGGATTCCTTTGAAAGCTTCACCAGGAGACTCGTTTTCTCTCTGAGAATGCCTCTAATGTCTTTTTTAAGCAGCACCCAAACAGCTAAAGAATAATCCAGATCTCACTGAAGCATTCAAAATGGGTCCTTTTAGAAAAGAAGACAAGGATTTATGGTTGGCAAGGACTTGTTGCAATGAGCGTGGAGAACTGTGGCTCTAATAACAGCAAGATTTATGGGTTCAAATCCATCAGTGCCAAAGTTGCGCGAGAGATTTTTATGACTGGATCTTTGTCAAGACAATGCAGGCACCTGAAGGTTAAGTCTCTATTTTCATGAATAAAAGTTGTAATTGGGTTTTTTTTTTGTTATCAGAAAAAGAATCCTGAATCATCTGTAGACTAAAGAGAAAAAAATAGCTTTTGCAAGAGGATTTATTGGGAGGGAAGTGCAGCTGAAGGCAGTAAGGGTGGTGGGCATAATGAAATCAAAGGATGTTCTCAAGCTGTTGCTTGGAAAAAGTTCTCCTTCAGGTTTGACCCCCTCTTTTGGTGACTGCCAGGAAAGTGCTGTGGTAGATTGCTTGCTTTAAGACTCTACCAACTGTCACATTGAGCCTGACACGGGGTGCCCTTGACTGTAACAGGTGACATCTTCCCCCACTGCAGCTGGCTCTTTTTTCAATTAGCATCATCATCACTCCCTGTGGTGCTTAAGCAATAAATGTCATGAGTGCTAAAGATCTGTCCCACAGCCTCTCTACTTAGAAGTCAACTCTGTCCATTTAATTCACTGTCCCTTTGACTACCCATCCACAAAGGGCAGATCTACTTTTCTATTGCTATAGTGTCCAAAACAATCTCATTCTGATTCTCTTTCCATCCATGGTGTGGTCAGGCTCCTTCCCTTATTCCCTTTCAGCTAAGAGGATCAAGCTTGATCTTCATGTTCCTTTGCACAATGATGAATTTTATTTCTGAACCTGGTCCAGACAAACTAGATCTGCTGTAATCAGCCAGGCTATAATGGAGGTCGGTGGAAGTGCTGACAAATGGCTTCAAAATCTTGATATTCGAATTAATTTTGCATTTTCTTGAGTAGCTACTCGTCTAGGGTGTTAGGAGAGACCTTTTCTCTCCTGAAGAAAAAAGAGCTTTGGCATAAATTAAATGGATATCCATTCTGCTTGCCCCTTGGCCAAAAAGCAGGAAGGCATCACAGTAGGTGTTAATGTAGGGGTAGGAACGCAGGCCTTACCTCCTGTGCTTATAGAGATGTATAGCTCCTAACAGTAAGAAAAATAACCAACTTCAAAAGTGCCTGCAAGCTGGAATCCTTGTTATGGTGCTGTTTTGTCTGTCAGCTCCACCACAAACCCCCAAGCACCACGCTCTGTTCAATTTCGTTCGAGCTCTTTTGCTGCTCTGGATTTTACAGGTCTCTTCCCCTTGTTCATGCCTGAAGGAGCTTCAAAGCTGATAGGTGTTCAGGTTTTGTCTCTTCAATACACACGCCGTTTGCTCAAGGAGAGCATGGCTTTTATCCCAAGGAGCAAGGTCAGCTGGCACTGCTCAAAAATACCCCAGCATGCCCCCTTGGCCGGTGTTTTCCTCTGCTGCACTAGCTCCCAGGCACTGGTATTTTAGAAGCAGACTATGCAGCTGATGTGCTGCCTTCCTGCTTTGATCCTGCCTCGCACGGGCTTTCTTGAGTACAAGACACGTCTCACCTAGATGCAGATGTGCAAGTCTGAAGTAGTTATTCTGGGCTTGCTTTGTAGCTACTGAGGAGAGAGATGCTCCTAGAGGGTGTCTACATTTAGCCCATATCCCGGGCTAAACTATAGCAGTGGCTTCATCACCCATTGTCCCCTCCCCAGCAGAAAAGGGAGATCAGGAAAAGGAGAGGAGACCCAGAGGCTGAAATGAAAACTGATTTAATGAAACAGCCAAACTGAGTGCAATGCCACTATAAAGTACAGAATGATATACTCAGCCCAGTGAATGCACTGCAGTCAGAATAAACTGGAAAGCAGTCCTCAGGAGCAGAATGGTAAGCTCCTCTAGAGCTGGGGAGAAGCAAGGTCAGAAACTTCCCCCTTTATACCAAGTGTGATGTTTCTGGGATACACCTGGAGCCAACTTGAGGCAGCTGACTCCAAACTTCTAATAGCCTGCAGACAGTGGCTGGGCTGGGAATGTCCCAGTGAAACCAGGACAGAGGGCAGTTCATCTTCCCTGTCCTACAGCCACTCCTGAAGAGAGGCATCACTTGTCTTTCAAGGCTGCTTTTTTTCTCTCTGTTAACTACAGAGGTGGCCACTCAGACCTAGATGGTTTTTTGCTTGGCTCAGTCAGAGCAGATTAATGCTCCCACTTGTATAATTAAAAAAAAAAAAAATCCAACCCTACACATGACATTGAGTAAAAGGGCTGAAAATGTACAAATTAATTCCCAGAGGTTCAGTTTAAAAGTACACTCCACTCCACTTAAGTCTAGAGTTATCCGAAATAATTCCTTCTGGCAGTTTAATGGTGGATATTTTGCTGTAATGCTTCCTCTATGACATTTGCAATGACCTAGTTTACTGTTTTTACAAATAATAATTTGTCTTAATTTTCTCTTTGAAGTAGCAAGCAAAAGAATAAATGAGTGAAATCTAAACCTGGTAACCTTGCTAGATATTTTAGGTCAATAAATTATCTTCATGCATAGCTTAGTATTTCAGCTTTCCACTCCAGTGGATGAGGGCTCTTTAATGCTTGTTAAAATAGCAGAGATAAGTGATTGCAGTCTGAAGATGGAAAATATTGAATAATGCAAAGATCTGTGTATTTTGTGATTTTACTTGGCTGGGGGAGAAAATCCTTTGATTCTTTCACAGCCGGAGATAAGAAAAGCCTTCTCCTCAGTTAGGGCTATTCTCACTGTGGTGCCAAACACAGTTCTGAAAAAGTAAAAATGTATCTGTGATGAAAGTGTTCCAGCTGGGCTGTGCCAGGGCTGGACACTTCTGACCTGTTTTTTAGTTTAAAAAGTCAGGACAGGTTGAGAATTATTTCATTGGGATGCCAGGAAACCTTGTCAGATACACCATTTAGTGCTATTAATGCAGCTAATGTTCTGGATGCAGGTTCTGGACGGTCTGGTGACCAAAGTTGTTGCCCAAAGTTCCTTTACTAGTTGGAGACCTGATTCTAAGAAGTACTTCAGATTGGGATTACTCAAAGCAGAATGATGTTTCTCAAGAGAAAACTGTGAGTTTTAATGAGGTGGAGATGTTCATAGAATGAACCTGACTTCCCTCATTGTATCGTTTTCTCCAGAGAAATAAAAATCCTGAAGGCTGCAGACTTCTTTTAACAGGACATCAAAATGTTTTGGCAAGAAGCTAAAAGCTTGAAATGAAAACCAAATTTGCCACTTTTATTATTTCATTTCCTCTCTGCGGTCATTCTGATAAACCGAACATCAGAGTCTGCAGGGTCCATTTCAACCTCTCAAAACATAAGTTTTGTTTCTTCTTCTTTACAGTGAGCATTTTCTGGGTCTCAGGTCTCACTGCTTTTGGTCATCTGTGCTGTCTCAGCCCTTGCCTCCTGGAAGGATCACCTTAAGCAAGGTCCATCATTCTGAATCCCAGTACCTTGCAACTGTGGCCATGGGCTCACATTCTTGGCACTAAAGAGTTGCACTATTTTCTCCTTTCTGATAAACAGGAATATATTCAACATTTCTAATATTTTATTCCCCTGTCAACACAGGAGAAAATAATAATTACACCCTGCTCTGCAGGACTGGGAATTATAATCAACACCAAAGCAGGATCTGTACATAATTAGAAGCTTGTTTTAGTTGCTTTTTTTGTGCAATCTATTGCACAGGAAATTGCCAGTGTCAGCTTGGATGGTTTTAACCAGTACATCTAAAAGTGACACACCATTGTAGTAATTGCCACTGCAGCAGAAGTTAAAACCTCCACCACTTGCTCCAAAGCAATAAAGAAAAAAGACTGTTGAAAAAGTTCTGCAAGTCGGTCAGAGGCACTGTACCCGTTGTCTGAAACTTTTTTTGGTTTTTCAACCCAGAGGCTGCACCTTCTTGTAAGGTTTAGGACTCCCCATGCCACCCTTGGGTGCAAAGGAATGTGCATTAGCCCTGTTTGAACTTGGATAACTGAAGCATGAAGAGGTGATGAAGGCAGATTTCTCAGAAGGTGATTTGGGAGCTTTGGTCACAAAAGAGACATTTAGAAATTGAGTTGAAGGGCTCCAAAGAACTTACATTTCACATGGACTCGAGCCAGTCTAGGGTTGGAATCTAATGTCACAAGACTTTTTTAGCCATTACTTGACCAAAGTACCAAGTTTCCTCTTTGAAGTTACCCACATTTCACAATTTGCTCTCCAGCAACTTCACAACGATCCACCTCTCTGCTTCAGTCACCCCATGGCTCTCAGCTACGCCACATTCAGGTGTCTGTCCAGAACGTGGCATCAGGATATTGGCCATGTCTGATGGTGGAGCATGCTTGGGCTCCTCAAGTCTTCTAAGACTCTTTCAAGGGGCAATGCTGGGCAATATCATAGAATCATTAAGATTGAAAACAACCTTCAAGATCATTAGGTCCAACCATCTACTAAATATTATCAGGACCTCTAAATCATGTCCTGAAGTGCCATATCAAGATGTATTTTGAACACCACAAGGGGTTGTGACTCCACCCCCTCACTGGGCAGCCTGTTCCAAGGCCTCACCACTCTCGGTAAAAAAAATTTTCCTAATATGCAACCTAAACCTCCCCTGGGTTCACTCATTTCCTCTGATGCTATCACTAGTGACCGGGGAGAAGAGTCCAACACCCACTCACTACAACCTCCCCTCAGGGAGCTGTAGAGAGCAAGAAGGTCTCGTCTCAGCCTCCCCTTCTCCAGACTAAACAAGCCCAGGTCCCTCATCTGCTCCTCACCAGACATTTTCTCCAGACCCCTCACCAGCTCCGTTGCCCTCCTCTGAACAATGCTACAAGAGGAAGTATTTATGGCTGCAGGAGCTGTCCACGCTAGGAGCAAGGTGGACTCAGGTCTCGGTGTGCTTGGGTGTATATCAGCACTTCTCTAAGACAGCTGGTGAGCTGAAATAAATCCATCAGAGATCAAATGTTTGGAAGCTCACAACAGCTAGAGGTGAGAAAGTACCCAAGACAAACAATCCCATGCAATTTCTTTGCGGGAGAGGGATGTGGATTAAGTGATGGCTTCTTAGCAGCCCCCTTCTAGCTGGATCCAGCTGAGGACTGGGGGCCTTTCTGCCTTGGCGTGACATTCTCTCATTGGCTTTCAGTCTTTAAGCTGCTGTTAATTTAAAAAGCTCCCTTGTTCACCTCTCGAGCTTTTGTGGCTGAGATGAATTGGAAGCCACGTAAGAGCAATAACATGCCTGGTACGGCCGGCTTTGAGCTGCCTCCTCTGAATCTGTTTTTCTAACTGCATGTTATTCTGCAGCTTCGATGCCACAGATCCAGACCCTGCAGTGCTGCTCGGGGTGCTGCACAGGCTTTATTAAGTGTACACACATACTAAGTTGCCTTCATTTTTGCTTTTTTTTTTTGTTCAAGCACTTGAGAAGTCTAGGTGAATGTGAGGAGTCAGGAAAAGACCTTTAAAACGCATTATAAATCCCATTTTAACTCAAGTAATTATAGCTAGAGTGTAATTAAAATATTGTGTAGGAAAAGAAAATAATCCTACCGAACTTAGATCCTGTTTGTATTAGCATATTGCCTTCTGCAGACTTCTGAGTCACTACATCTTTCTACCTTACAGTAAAGTGCTCAACAGCCTCTTATTGCCAGAGACACCCACCATGCTAAGCACATCTGTCAGGCTCCTGGTCAGAGAGCGAAACGGTTCTCGTTGGGAGAAACCCTCCTGCCTCCTTTCCTAAAGGTGAGGATAAACACACTCAAATGTTGGCGATTACAACCTAAAATGTCACACCAGAAGAAAAATCCTCATCACATAAAACTTCTCCTTTCAAATTGATTGGAAAGTTGGAGCCGGAGAAATGAAAAATGTTGAACTTGATTTCATGAACGCAGACCTTTCCCAGTTACAGGCAGCAGAACAAGCCATCATGCCTGCAAAACAAATGCAACTATTTCCTGACCACCTCTAGCTTAGTAATTTCAAGAGTAATAAATTTGCTGGAGGAAAAAAACCCAACACATTACACTGAATCTTCATCTGTCACTGAAAAGCACCATATATGTCAAAGAAAGTTTGAGGTAATATATCTGGTATAAATATACTCATACGTGTCAATCAAATCCTTTGAAAATCAGAGTGGTTGAATTACCTTGCTTAGTGACATCGTATATTCTTACTGCAAAAAGAATGAAGGGGAGGATGGATGTTTCCTCAAGTCTCAGGCTGAAGCAGCAATCACAAGGCACGGCAATGAGATTACAGGGTGAATTTCTATGTCCTGTGTTATGCTGGAGGTCAGGCTAGATGGTGAAGATAATATTTCCTTTTGGCCTTAAAAAAAGGCGTCTGTGAAAATACACTCAGAGCTTATGGGTCATTGAATCCATATGCTTGGAAATTATTTTTTTTTAGCAGTATAAATGACATTATCTGTGAGAAAAAAAAAAAAAAAGAAGAAGCTGCATCCACTGGAGTCAGCAGTCGAGCCTGAAAATGGGAAAAGTATGAGGAGAGAATCCCAACCTGCTTAACTGCCTCACAAATCAAACGTATGGGCAATAACTCCTGTTTAGGGGAAATTCAGATGAGAAATCTGATTACTGCTCTCCGCAGGAAAAAGACAGAGCTTTGACAAACCGAGGGCTGGTTTTTTCCAAGTGCTCCAAGTGCCAGGACCTGACTTGCCAGAACTCCTCGGGAAGGTCAAAGCTTTCCCACATTTGATCAGTTTTGTGCAGGTCAGAGTGGACTCGCCAGGGAGGACTTGAGCTGGTGCAGCTTCTCTCGTGGGGTGGGTTAATGTCCTTTTGTGAGCGCTGGGCAAAGCACAGCGCAGTTTATGGGCCATTTCACTGAAATTCAAATGTCTGTGGGCAAACATTCTACACGTACATAAAACTCCCATCTCTTTCCAGGGAAGCGGCTTGAGAATTTATTAATGGGGCAGCTGATGAAATGGTTCTAGATAAGTAATAGATAAATGAAAGTTGTGTTGGTGTTCATGTGGATTAAACTTCCAGAATGTCCTGCACAAAATATCTGTCCCCTAATACTTTTTCAGCAGGAAGAAAAGCGTGATTTTCTTAATCCAAGTATAGTGATTCTTGTATAAATCCACTGCCAATTTACACAGGCAGATTCAGCCTCTGCTGGAGTAAAAGGAGGGACAACATCTTATCTGATGGTCTGGGCTTTATAGAGAGGATCTTGAAGAGTTAAGAACAATTCCACGTATCAAACCAACTCTATAAAGCATAAATATTTGGATGCATGGGGTTTTGTATGTCTTTACATAGACTCTGGGGTTTGGTTTTTGGCCGTTCTCCACTTCTTTCAGTGTCCATTTGCATCTGTTCAATACATCCTTGGATGTAAGATCATACCATGATGGAAATTCAAACCCTGCACATGCAATAATACGTCTGCAGCTGCGGGTGGAAGCAGGTGCTCTACAGCCTGCGTGCAAGTGCCAGCTCTCAGCTCATTTTTTCTCACTTGTATCTCTTCCCCCCCCAAATCCAAACCCCAGAGTTATTTTCCTTCTTCTGGAGAGGGTAAAATGCTCCATCGTTGGCAGTGGTTGGTAGATGGGCTTGCCCACCGGGCAGGAGAGGCTCATTGTGTGGCTGGGCTCAGCCTGAGCCACGAGGATGGCAGAGTGGTTGCTCCAGCATCTTCATTTCTTAGCAGGGAGGGCTGGCCCAGCCAAATGACACAAGCAGAGGTGGAGCTGCCTTTTATGCAGCAGCTGGGAGGCTAAAAGTGGCAGATGGCTGCAGAGCATGAAGGACAGGGTTAAATCCCCTCAACGTGGTGCATGGTGTAAGGGTGAAGCTACTTTTTTTTTTTTTCTTAGTATTATTAGAGGGATTAAGTGGAATTTAATTGGTGCTTTAGCCTTGAGCTGCCCTCAGTGTGGGAGTTGCAGAGCAGATAGAGTCGGCACCGCTGCAAAGCCAGTGAACTCCAGCCTCTCACCCTCCCTGTCCTCTCAAAAGCAAACAAACAAACACTCTGTTAATTAACTGCAGACACCCCGACTGTGATGAGTAGTGCTGGGAGCCATCACCCGGGAGAGAGGAGTCAGGAAAAGGAGGAGGCTGAAAAAGTCAATCCAGCAGAATAATAAACTCCTCTTGGGCAGCAGAATGCAAAATCAATCGGGACTGTAAATTCCTGTTCTTCATCATCTGCCCTGTGCTGGTGAAAAGGGCAAGGTTGGAGGGAGGACCCTGCGCTGATCACCCACATGAGGTCTTTCTTGCAATTTTCTGTGGCAATCCCAACATCTCATCGACTGTGTTACAATGTCAAAGGAGCTATCCTGGGCGTAAGGACTCAAGTATACCCAGTGGTACACTTGACCTGGTTCCCAGCTTGGTTTTGGACCAGCACCAATGTTTTTTTCTTATAGAAATCCCTAGTGCAGTTCAAGGAAGGATTCCCATCATACCTTAAAGAGCAAGAGTTAAATTGTAGCAACCTGTGTGGTTCCCCATCACCCACCATCAGTGCCAGAGGACATTCTGGGATACAAGAGCTTTGCTAGTGTCAGTGCAGCCATGGGCCGCTGCCGGGCGATGGCTGTGTGATGGAGTACTGCATTGTGCTCAAAGACTGAGCCAATCCATGCCTGGGTCACCCTGCCAGATCTGCACAGAAAGTTCTTTCTCCCTGTGCTTCCCTTCAGCTGAGTAATCGCTTTGTGAGAGTTTGTCATCGGCTGCTGCATGAAGTAAGACAGGCCAAGCAGCCACTGAGGCAGCTTCTGTTCTTAAATCTGTCCTGTGCCAAGCTGAATGGCTTGATCTGATGCCTCCATTCCTCCATCTGTGAAGTGCAGAGAAGTGCTATGTTCCTCCATAGCTTTCTGGGAGATGTAGCCATGAAAAGTGTTACATGGGAATTGCTGTTCTTGTTCAGACATAGATTAGGTTGGGAGTCTGTTAACTCCCTGCTGCCGGGATTCAAGCCATCTGAAAGAGCAAGCAAGAAAAGCTCTCCTAGCAAAACAAATATCTACAGACTTCTGTGTTGGCTGATCTGTGCTCTGAGGGATTTCAGCAGACCCTACCCTTGCAGAACAGTCCAGTTCCACTCAGTACAGGGTAAATTTGCTGCCTATGCAGAGTAGGGCATGTGCCTGCTCCCTGCTGGTTCTGGGATGCATGGAGAGGTGCCAAAGCCATATACAAAGTAGACAACATGCCAGGTCGTTCCTGGTGGAGAGACACTCCAAGATGCCCTGTTGGCATGAGTCTCCCAGTAATACATAGGCACGGGATCTCTAGTGTACCCAGTCTCACAGAGGTTTGCATATACAAACCTATATTTGCTAGGACTTAGAAATTAAATGACCTCTGAGCCCGTTGTGAGACCTGTGTGATGCCTGAACTGGGCAAGGTTTGTCCCTGGTGGTTTTTGTAAGACTTCTTCTGTAACGTTGTCATTTTTTTTTCCTGCTTCTTGAATATGTCACCTATATAGGTCCATTCAGCCCAACAGCTTTACAGAATACCTGATTATTACAGCTCTTATTTTTATTACCAACTTTTCAGTCATGAAATCAATTTCAAGGCCAGCAGGAGCTGATGAGAAATACCAACTGCCATTATACCCCTCTGGGCTTATTTGCTTACGGAGACTTGCACGCTGTGATATTTTTCAAGCAAAACCCCGAAAGGTACAGGAACCAGTGATGCATTTAGGAGACTTTGTGGGGAATGCAAGAGTTTTGTGCTGTGACAGGATTATGGACCAGGCAGTGCGAGAGCCCAGGTACCTGCAGTATCCCAACAATCCTGCTTTTGTTTAACTGATGTTTCTAACCTCAATTGTCTCTTGTGGCATCACTTCCAACACCCCATAACTTCCAGTGAAGTTCTCCCAAGGCTGTGCTGACAACTGGAGGCTGGAAGGCAGCAGTAAATCTGTCTTGATTTAATTGAGCTGGTAGCTCTGATTCCGATCCTGGCGAGGGGCTGCTTCGATGAGCCAGAAGAGTCTTTCTGCAATTACATGTTAGCTCAGGGCAGCATCTGAGGGCCTCCACCTTTCTGCACCGTCCCAGCACTGAGTTTGCAAAGCAGGTACCTTCCAGGCTTGCAGAAGTTGCTCACAGCTATAGACTTTCACAGCTATTTTCCTCACCGGCCTCAGTCCATGTTGATCAAGTTTGCCAAACGTTAGTGAAGCCATAGAGGGTTCAAATCCAGGGAGTGATCCAGTAAAATCCAGTTAAAATCCTGCTGAGAAAGACTCACAACACTCTGTCCTGGTCAGAGAGATTCCTGAACTCATGGAATGTCTCCCAAGTAAAGTTCTGTAATTGAGCTGGAGACTGAAGGCGTTCTGTACGTGCGATGGCTGCTTCATTGCTAGGATACAGGAGCAGAAGATCTTTTCCAAATGTGCAGACTGTCTTTGAGTTCCTTAAAGTCTTGACTATAAAAATTTATCCTGTCCATTATCACTTGGAGTCCACTCCAGATCCGCTCTGTTAATATGAGCTATAAACACGCTCCAACAGATAATGTCAAAGTAACAACCATCACACATTAAATAAACGATGGTTGCACGTTCATGGGTATTTCAAAGTGGTTCTGTCTCACATCCTGCTGAATGATTCTGCAGAGGGCTTTCATCACCAGGGAAGATCTGGAAATCACTGGTAGTTCCCTAGGGAGCAGAGGAGAAATAGCGCTGGGCTGTGAGCAGTCCACAAAATATTGCACGGCTGAAACACGTTACTGGCTGCAAGTCTTGAAGGGCAGCTCTGGAATTTGCACAAGCTGAAAAACAACCCAAGACTTTCCTCTCTTTTGGCTGCATCTCTTCTGTGTTGTGTCCAACAGTTAACCTCTAGGGGCCAGAGCGGACTGAGGTGCAAAATTCATCTCACTTTCCTTGACAGAGTGTGGAAAGAGCTTACAGGGTTAGCAGGATGATGTTCAGATGGCCCACATGGGGTGTGATGTCTTCAGCAGAGAGAAGCTTCATCCAGGGTTTATCAAGAGAAGTCCCTTGCATTGTGGAGTTTATAAAGAGCTCTGGATACAGTGAAATAGTTCTGCCAAGGTAGCATAATATTCCTCCAAAATGCATATTATTGGGCTATTGTAAATGCCACGGGTGAATTGTGGTGCATAAGGTCAAGGGACAATTGCTTTCATCTCCCTGAAATATACTCTGAGAGCCTATTAGTACACCGTCCAACACAGTGTTATCTGGGCTGAGTTAATTCAGTCCACCGCTGGCCAAGTGCCACTACATAAACATCGCTGACATTTTCATTTCCCTTTCCAGCAGCCTTCACTGGCAGCTGACCCTCTGGTTTCCTCCCACTCAAGTTTTTTAAACTTCGGCAGAATCTCTTCTTTGTACAAAACAAGCGAATCTCCTTTCATTGCAGAAACACGTTCTGACAGGAGCAGCACTGATAAAACTGCCACGACCAACTCCGGTGGCCTTTGGTTGTTTATTGTGTGTTCTCAGCCAGCACCTCCTGCAGGTGGAGCTCAAACCGAGAGCGAATGATAAATGAGTTGTAGAGGCCTTTACTATGTCTCTGTAACACCTTCAGTGATTGGTCACCCAGAGTTGTAGGAACGGTCCTTGGACCTCTGTGGGAGCTGCTGAAGCAGAGAGGAACGTGGCTCTTCCCTTACAGGTTGACCATTAGCCTCCAGACCTGTGGGTTGTACCACTGCTAACTAGGTTTTTCTGGAAATCCAACCCTTTTTCTCCAATCCTTCCTCCAGTTCACTAAATTTCCCCTCCGAACTATTCTGAGTGACAAGAGAACACCACCAGCAGCTCGTTTTGGCTTTGCCATTCTCCTGACTTTATCTCTTATACAACACTATGCACTTCTTGCTTGCTTTGTCTAACCTATTTTATACATGTCCCTTGAAATGTGATGAATTGAGTCCTGTGGGACCCTGCTTCTCTCCATTAACTGTCAAGGGAGCCCAGATAACTTCTTCAGATGGAGATGTCAACACTGACAACATTTACATTTGACAAAGAATATCAGTCCAGAGTGTCTAAGGGGCGAGATTCATCTCATCACGCTTCAGGTGTCCAGAGAGTGGATGTCAACAGCTCAGCCAAGTCATCTAGACTTGTCTTCTCCCTCAACAGAGACAACTCATGCTCAGATGTTCGAAAGAGTGGATGACTAATCCATCCCTTGGCTATAAAAGGAGCCAACACGGCCAGCTGAGATGTCAATACTTATTTTGCAGATGACTCAGGGTGGGATTTAGCTGGAGTGCCTCACACAGTTGCAGAGCAATGGCTGAGCCCAGGTCTGTGGTCACATATCATCATTTGTCAGCAGCTCATCTGGTTCTGCTCTGCTCCTGATGGTTTCAAGAAAACAATATCACCCAAGTCTAGGCCTTCTGAACCCGATGACTGAATTTCCCCAGACTCTAACAATGCTAAGACCAAAATCCAACCCCCTCTTTTGACTCTGATGTCCTGTCACAACAGTTTGGCAGCAAGCAGATCACTCACATCAGGCATCCATATCTCTAAACACACACATAGCTCAGTCAGAGTGAAATAAGCCTCTGAGTATGCTGCTGGGGGAGGACCGAGGATGCAGAGGGAGCTGATGTTGGCTGTTACCCTAGCAACAATCTCCATCTGGTAGGAATCTGAAGCAGGCGGTCTGACCCCTGGCAAAAAATGTTTGAACATTTAATGACTTAAATAACTGAATAATTCTAGGCTGTTATGAAAGGCAGGAGCATGTAGCCCCAGTTGAACGTCACTTGTAACCGTAATAGATGAAGTCAACACGCTTAGACTTTGGCAAAGAAGGTGATAGAGAGGCACATGTGAGATACCATGTCTGAAAGAAAATGGGTCTGATTTTCCACTTAGACCAAATTTGTTCTTCTAACTCCATAGAGACCTGGATCAGTATTTCTTTCTAAAAGGAGACAAGGTGGTTTACAGCAGTGGTACTATAGCAATATTAAGCTCTTACTCAGCATTATTAATCCACAGATTTCAATACCCATTAATGCCACAGAAGGAGAGGGTACAATCCCACATGCATTTCACCTAATAATGTATTTTTATTTTATTACTATTATTATTATTTCATTCTGTGTTTTGGTGTGGCTGAGTAATTCTGGAGTCATGGAGTGTTTGGCTCAGCCCTGAGCTTGTTTCATGGACAGTCTGTAGGGCTCTTCTTGCCTGCCTGTTTTAGTGATCCCAACCCCCAGAAGCTTTATCATATATTCTAAAGTGCCATCTGTTGTTTCTTTACCTGCAACTAACTTAAAATCAAATAAAGATTTATGTTGGAAGAACATTTTGGAATCCTTCTAGTCTAACCCCATGCTGAAAGCTGGACTCAAAGTAGGGTTTATGTACTGGCAAGAGCTCTTTCTATCAGCGTGTTCTTGACCTGAATCTCATCTTCTGTCTTCAGTTGCATTTATTTGGAGGCTTCTTTCTGACTGATAGGAAGAAGATAAATTGCAATAGAGATTTTTAATTTTTTTTTACTCTATGCTGTTGGAACATTTATAGCCACCATTAATTGACTTCTAAGAAGTTACAATAGTCATGCCAAAATTTCCACCATACCATGGGAGTGGCTACCTTGCCACCTAGTTTTTCCCATGATACAAGCCATTTCATGCAGATCAAGTGAAATCTGGACATTTATCACAGGTTTCAGCCTTATCTTATCCTGTGGCTGTCATATTATTTCATACAGAACTCTGACTCTTCCTGGGCTTTGCCCTTACCGTCAGCAGCAACCCTCCTATTCAGGCTAGCGACCCACGCTGCCTTCATAAAGTCCTGCATAAATTCCCCAAGTTTTCAGTAGTCCCTGGTAAAATAAGCTGAAATACCTGCTTCCCTTCACTAACCCTCAACAGAGCCCAGGATGACCACCTCAGAAGGAAAGACCTGCATTAATTAACTGTTTAACACTGTCTGGGTCTGCCTGGGTAGCTGCCGTGGAAACAGCTTCTTGCAGGATGCTTTAATCTGCTTCAAAGATTTCTGTCTCTGAAGCTGCCAGTGATGACAACTGTAATGCTTCTCAGGATAAAAAAGCTCTGGGGTAACATGAAAAAGAAGAAATAGAGGTGACAGTCAGGCTGTTCTCTGACCTACTCTCTGTTCTGCAGTTTGCACAAGGTGAGAAGACTGAAATAGTTCTTAAACTAGGGGAAGCAGCCAGTTCCCACCCCTCAGTCCTTGATTTCTTTATTTCCTTACATCAGAGATTGAAAATCTGCTCCCTGGAAGTTGGCCCAGATGCATTCACTGATGAGGTGTGTGACATTCACCTCAGCAAGACCAAAGAAGTTGACCAAGGAGGTCCAAGAAAGCCCATGTGGTTTGCAGTGGTGGAATAATTTCACTCGTTCACAGAAAGTTTCTTTATATTTTTATAAATCAAGAAGATCTACATTCAAGGAGGTCAGCATCATATGTTATAACTGAAATGTTATTTATCTGGCAGAGCCATGCCTTGGCCTCCCCATATATCCAAATGCCCCTTGGATATTTAATTACTGGTTTTAATCAGAGGGGAGGTGAGAGGTCAGAGCCTTATCAATCTGATGATCAATTTAAGGCTGGGAAAGCTCATGAAGTCCACACCGGAGCCTGATTTTGCATTTTATAGCCTTATGAAACACAAACCCCATGCTCATCCAGCATGAGTGAAAGGATTTGGAACTCTGTAGGCAAAATAAATTTGGGATCTGTACAGAGGAAGATAAAACTCCTCTAGAATAACAAGGCAGGATGAGCTGTGGAGAACCAGGTTTTCTGCCAGCAGAAAAGCAGAAGTGGAGCTGCTGGGAATAACATCATTTCTGTGCCTCACACCCAGTCTTTGCCCTGGGGGCAACCATCATCACAGTGGTGCATGTCTGTGCCCTCTTCTGCTATGAAACACAGAAATCAGCTATTCTGTCTGAAGATTTGGCCACCACTTCCTTGGACATAAGCAAAGCAAGGAACAGAGTCCTAAGGTCAGGTCAAGTCTTAGCCATAAATATGGGTCTTAGGGAATCCTAGTGCCTGGGGTAGCTCACTTGCATAGGTGAACTCTGGCCTGAATGGCTCAGCTCAGAATTACTCCTCTCATGCTATTCTCAGAATTTTCATTTTTGGCTGCAGATCAGTAGGTAAATGCACATGCAAGTCTCATTTGTCACGTAATTTAGATTTTCGATACAGTTTAAGGTTATCTCTAATTTCTGTGTTAGTATTTGCAGAAAGGAGAACAATCAGATAAAAATCCAGATCGCGTGAAGATCTTGTGACGTGCAAAACCTTTATAACAGTGGTGGAGCTCTTGTTTTGTTTTCAAAAAAGACTGTTCAGTACAGGTTTCGTATTTATAGAAGGATCAGAAAATTAAGATTTCTTTGCAGCAGATGACTGTGGGGGGATGGATGCAAAGGCAAATGTAAGCTGGAAGGAGATAAATTAACTAAAAGCCTGGATCTCCTGTGTTCCAAAGAGAAAACTGTTAATTGAAATGAAAAACTTCTTTGCCTCTTTTCTTTTTACTAAATCTACCCCTGGAAGAACTTTTTGGTCAAAATGAGGAAATAGTGTCACATCTGTACAACTAATACTGCAGCACGTGGGGCTCGAAGCTGGGAGGGGATGGTACCATGTTCAAAACACTCGATGCACCAATGCAATTTATCTCAATGCACCCAGAGCAAGGGCTCAAAGTGGAGTCTCCCGTACCCAGCAGAGTGCTCCAGTGCTCAGGCTCTTCATCATTCTAGGATGGATTGGTCTTTTGCTGTTCTTAATGAAACTTTTCAAAAGCTTCTGACTGTTCTGATGCAAAATGAAAACAAATGTGTAAAACACAAATAGTTTCACAATTCATCTCTTCTAGCCATGCCAGATTCTTGGAGGGTGTCATTAATCTTTTCAGTGGGATAACTGGGTTTCTGACTGAGGGATTTGTTTCTGGAAGACCTTTGTCTTCTCCCATGCTCTCCATGGATAAATGAGAGGTAGTGCAAAAACTAAGCCTCTGACCAAGTCCATGCTGCTGCTGCTAGTTAGGACCTGCCTGCACAGTTCCTGGTGGATAGATCATCTGGTGATGCTTAAGGATGTCAGCTGTGACATCGCTTTTCTGAATTCCAGCAGTGGCATTGTTTCTGCAACCCTGTTCCCTAAGGGTTGCTGGATGAGGCTTTCTAATTAAGGAAGGGTCTCCATTCTCAGTTGGACACAATGTTCCCTGCCCATCCATTGTGCTTTATGAAAGGCTCACATGCACAACCACATAACAAACTGTTCCAGGAGCACAAAGATTCTTCTATATTTGCCATTGTTACAAGACCAGACAAAACATTCCTGTGGAAATTAAATGCTGCATGTATTTTTGAGTTACTAGTAGAGCTGTGGTCTTTGTCTAATGGGAGTAGAAATATGTGGACATAACACAAATTAAATGCATTAGCCTGGCGCCATGGTTACTAAGAAACAGAAGGATGCTGGTACACTGTATTTTTTTCACTCCCAGATGAGGAAAGGATGCTCAAGCTGAAATAAAAGCTTCTTTAAAAAAAAAACAACAAAAAACAAAACACAAACCAAAAAAAAACCCCAACAAAACAAACCTGTTGTATTTCTGTGATGAAAGAGCAAGCACTGCTATTTAACCTGCACAACCAGCAAATGGTCCTGCTTGTTTTGCACACTGTCCTTTCAGCAAAAGTTGATAGGCACCTTTGTTTACTTAATTAGTTTTTCTCCTTTTTGTATGAAACCGAGTTGCCTTCAGCAGATCATGTTTCACTCTCAGTAGGTAACAATAATGAAAAGAAATTACTCCAGATGAAGGAAAAGTTCCCACCTTCAGAAAATCATCAAGACAAGTCAGAAACAGAAGCAAAGGTGAGGGTCAGGTATGGCAAAGACAGTCTTATGGTTAAAAGGAGTGAGGACTTTTTCAGCCAGTCTTTATTCAGTCACCTCTCCCTTCCAGACTCACTTGGCAGCCAAGGGAGAGGAGGGGAAACACCACTGCCTATTCCTCCTGTCCCTTGCGTTTCACTTGCCAGCTGCTTGGAGAACATCCCCAGTGCCTCAGAACAATCCAGGGAAAGAAGGCACAGGCTGCACTGTCAGGATAAGCAGCAAAAAGCTTCCCTTGGGTAAGGCTTTCCTGCTGCCACCCACTCTGGTTCATGCAGGCTCCTCGCTGCCTCTGTCAGTCATCTCTGCCCACCCGCTGACCCTCCTCTGATCCTTCTTGCTCACAGACCCATTTCTTTCTCTGTGGCGAGCCCTGGCAGGGAGCTCCATCCCATTCAGCTCTTAATATTTGATTATGCCTCTAGTGAAGTGAACACTCATTAAGTTAATTTCAGCAACAATATAAACATCAAAAGACTGAATTACTTGTAATAGCAGAATGGGATGGGCTGGCATCGATGCTTATTAATTGCTCTCCTCCACTTCCTACTGTTGCTGCTGTTGAGGACAGAGCATGGCTTGGGGGGAACTTGGAGGTGATTTAAAAGCCCTAAAAAGTGACTCTCATAGAGGAGAGCAGAGGTTTGCAAGATCTGGTGTGAACATGGGGTCTGACTCTCCTGAAATAAGTCAGCTGTGGAAAATAATGGATATAGATAAGAGTTAAGATTTCATTGTCCTCCTTATATCCCTCTAGAAGACTGACAGCTCTAAGCTGTTTTGTGCTCACTGGTTCAGACTAGGACTGGAAGATTTGGGATAATTTCAGCTCACTAGGAGTCTGGCATTTCTAAGAGAAAATTCTGTGTGCTCTTTTGCTTTGTTTTGCTTTTCCTTTTCAAATCTCTCTGATTGATTTCCATTAAAATTATAAATATATTAACATTTGAGGGAGATGTTTAGATGTTGCCTGTTTGCAGCATTCTGAATCACAGAATTTCCATGGCTGGAAAAGACCTTTAAGATCATCAAAGCCAACCATTAACTCTACCAGGGCCACTACAATGTGCACTCCAGCCTTTTGGTTTCATCTTGCTTCTGGTTCACTACAACAAGATACAAGGCTTAATTTTGACTTTTGCTAAAGCAGCTTTTACATTCTGATAAAACCTGAACGTTCCTATTGATGATGAATGTTGCATATTCACTGCGAGCATTAATACTGCAAAGCAATACTGTGAAATGTAAATATTGCCATAAAACTTTCCCATTTATACAAAGTTTCAAATGAAACAAAAATATTTACGTAGCTTACACCTCTTCCACAGGAGATGAGAAATGTTGACTTTCCCAAGCTTGTTTTCATCCCAAGTTGCAATAAATGTCAATTACCTGTGGAAATATTATTGTTTCTCGTCATCCTTGTTACCTTCCCCTAAATAACAAACCTTTCCATGTTTTCTCATGCTGCTCTGCACCTGGTTTCCCATTTGTTCATTTAGTATTGATCACCTGGCGCTACCCAAACCCTGACAACTTGCTGGTTTCTCAGATTTCCAGTAGCACCATTAATCTCTTGATTTTCACAGGAGGGCTTACGCAGAGATAATTGATTGCCTCATTTTTAGTTCTTTGAAGACTGAAACCATTGTACAAAGTCCCCGGTTCAGCAACAGATGAGGACTTGGAAGCCGATGAAATGCTTTGCTTGTGCTAGGCATGACATATAAATATAAAACCTGTTGGTTTATCTCCTGTAAGTATAATTAGCCGCTCAGATGAAGGATTATAGTGCTCGCAGTATTTGCTCTGGAATGAAAGCACTTGCAGGGCTATGAAGTACTGCACAAGGCTCTGGTAAATCAAATCATCTTGAAAATGACATCATAATATTAGGAAGTCAAGATCAAGAACAGGAGGCAGGGACCCCAATTCACAGAAGATTTTAGTGCAATTCACTTTCTTGAATGTTTTCATGGGTCTTGTTGTTGCTATTCTTTTCCCTCGCTGGAATTTGGGCCTTTTCTCCCAAGTCAGGGTTGTTTCATCCAAGGTGAGGAGATGTATCAGATTGATGAGGGGATGTGTCACCATCCACTACAGCCCTCCTGCTCTGCAGGCATCTCTCCGTGACCCCACCCAGCTTCTAGCTCTGCAGCTCAGGACAACCTTCCAGTTCTTCCTGTGCATGACCCACGCTGTGTGAAGACACCAGAGATGGGTACACATTGTACCAACCTCTGCATTTAAATCTTGCCCTGGTCTGGCTGCTGTGTGTTGCACATGTAAACTCATTCCTCAAATCCATTTGAAGAGCATGGTAGAGAGAGGAAAGAAACTACTCCCCTTGCCTCTGTTCTTACAAATGTCTCTTTATATTTTCATTCTCCTTGAATGCCTGGCAGAAATTCTTTTCAGATATTCTAAATATCATGAGCAGTTCCAGGCAGCAGAACAAGTACTATTCCCTAAAAAATGGAACCTCCTGCTTTCTTTGCCCCTCTGGAGGGGAATCCATGAGGAACGGCTGAAGGGTGGGCTAAAAGTGACTGGGGTTTGGCTCATGTGCTCTTGGTCAGGTTATTTCCATTTAATATTCTAAAAAGACTTGGGAAAACCATCACACATCTCCAGCTCATAGAGCACATCTACAGAAGAGCGTTTTGTAATCTCTGTCTCTACTGTGGACACGCTTTTAAATCTTTTATGGTAATATAGGATGGCTGCTCTATACCTGACATCTCAGAAATGCCTAAGAGTGCCTGGCCAGGCAGGAAGGCAGCCTCACGAAACAGCAGAACACTGGGAACCCCACCTTTGGGGTGCTGTTATTACTTAATAATTAATTTCATTTTCTTGATGCCTCAGTTTACCCATCTGATCATTAATGTATTCCTCAGTAGGTAATGAAATACTTTGGTTAGGGAGCCTTGCACAGCTAGAAATGACGCTGATGTTTTTCTTTATCATCTAACTGGCTGGCTGAGATCCTCCAGGGTTGATTAGATCAACTCTGATCAGTACTTCTTAATTTTTTTTTCATTGCAGGAGGTGTAAGTGTTTTCAAAGCGTGTTTTTTTTCGGAGCAGTGAGCATCTGAGGTGCACTGAGATGATTCAGTAAAATCCAGAAAAGGCAGTTGCAGCATTACACAACTCATCCTCTGTCATTAATTAAAGTCCAGTGTAAATTCTGTCAGCCCAATTAACTAAAGCAGACACTATAAAATCTCATTTCTTCTTCCTCCCTCTTCCTTCCCATCAACTATTTAACAGCAGACAGCAGGTAAAAGTGAACGCACACTGTTTGTCTCCACAGTTTTTCCAAAACATGCTTGAGACTGTTGAATGTGCTTTAAAGAATTAATGCTGAACACGGCTTGTTAAATGACAAAGCCCAGCTAGCTGGGGGTGCCTCCCCCTTGTTTCCCTTCATCTCAAATGGTGCTGACTATGGGAGGATCAGCCCCTCTTAGGTCTGAGTGCCTGCTAAGTCAGAGGGGCCGCATCAGCACTCCCACGCTGGCACCGGGATTCTGGCTGCTGGAGAAAAGCTGTTGTCGCCATGGACACCAAAACAGGGAGGACTAATCAGAAAATATTGATAGGGTGAAATGTCAGCGACTGAAATCTAACTGGCATGTGATCTTTAAAGGAGAACGGTGAATCATCTCTTAGTTGGGATAGGTGAGGAGATCTCTGACTGCAGGGAAGCTTTGGCTTCAGGGAAACCCAAGGGCTAATTTGCATCTTTTTATTATTAATAGCAGTGTTACTGTACTGCAGCAGCATCCCAGTGTGGTTAGACGTGGATAAAGAGAAAACAAAACCTGTGTCAGGATCTTTGAGTCTGCTGGGTACTGGGGAGGATCTAGGTGGGACTGGAAAGACTGTGCTGAGACCCAGGAGATCTTAGACACCAGACTGCTGAACCCCGACACATTCAGCACCAAGGCTGAAACTCAGGCAAGGGCACATCCCCAGATCCTGGGAGCTGTGTGATGTTGGGTAGTGACCTCCTAGTGAGAGGGGAAGGTTGCTGCTTTAGGTCCTGCCTTGTCTAGTCCATGCTGGCAGTGTTTGCTGCTGCATAACAGCGCCAATGTGCCCTGGGAGTTAAAACACAGGAGAAGATCTTTCATTTCCGAACCACTGCTATGGGACAGCTGTGATTTGGGAGGATAATAGAGTCTGCTCTCCCAAAGACTAACAAAGACCTTACAGATAAGCCCATTTATCATTCTGGAGGGTAACTTTCTCATCAGTTTTCAAATCAGAACCTCCTCAAATCCCAGAGCTAATCAGACACTGATTTACTGCTTGGTTTTGCCATATAATTTGCAAAAATACATCCACAAGCTGGGCTGTAATGGCTGTGCCTTTGCATTCTGGAGTTCTCTGAATGCATCTGATTACATTAGTCAGAGTAGCGAAGTAGTTGTGAAATGGAAAGGACAACTTCAACAGACCCAAGTTTGCTGCTTCTCTTGGAATATTTAAATTGTCTTCATGTTTTAAAATCATGCACTGTCTGTGTCACACTGAGATCTGTCTTCTAATGTTCAAGAAAAATGTCCCAGAATCGGCTTTCCTGTGGCATGAGATGTGATGGAGCAGAGACAGTATCTGAAAGATTAAAAGGCCTTATCTTGTTGTGAAAGATGGGAACTTTGAGAAGTCTCTTAATCGACAGAAGCCTGCAGGTACAGTCTGATGCTCTCTCGACATGCCAGGGATGAGTGACGGGGGAGGAGCTGATTCCTACAGTAGAGATCAGGTTTTCGATCAGTTCTCCAAGATTGCCTTCTAGGAAATCCCATGAGAACAACACATTGAGAGGAATTTATTGTCGAGGAGAAGGGCAAGACGAGCACTTTTGTGGTAATAGCAGAGCTGCTTTTCAGAAACTTACAGGATGAAAATGGACCTTCTTGAACTTAGAAAAAGGAGAAGGAAAAAGAAGGAAGGAAGGAAGGAAGGAAGGAAGGAAGGAAGGAAGGAAGGAAGGAAGGAAAGAAAGAAAGAAAGAAAGAAAG
>JANHFX010001493.1:11530-25070 GCA_027560015.1 Chloroceryle amazona | reverse complement strand
AAAGAAAGAGGGAGGTTCTTTGACCTTTTTAGGAAAGTAATTCCTGTCTTCCAGTTCCAAATGCAAATGGTGATTTACACCCTTCGCCTCTCCCACCCTCCCCATACATCTCAGAGGGGATCTTGGGCAGATCCCCATGCTCACAGAGGTGATTTTTTTTTCCTGAAATGACAAAGATGCTGTTACACACTCGCTCTGTCAGTCTTACTGCAGGGCACTGTCGCTGTGAGAAGGGAAGAAATGCATTACAAGGGAGATAGTAGTGGAGAGGGAGGGAACGCAGGTCACCACAATCATTTACCAAGACCCCGTGAGATAACTGGCCACTTAGAGAACTGGGGTATGCACTCTGCAATGCAAACAGCTCATAAGACAGAGTAAATGCAAAGGAATTTTATTTTCCTATGATGGTGTTTAAACGACTTACTAGTGCTCATTACCAGCTTGTTAAAACAGCGTGGCAGCCAGAATGGCTATTTATGGTTAGGCAGTGGTGCTGACGGGATTTCAAGCCATTATTAATGTTGTTTGCTCCAATTGCAGTGCAGATACTTTGGTTTTTTAATCATATTGAGACCTATTTTCTTTCCTCCTTTCTTTCAGTGGATTTTCAGATCTGTTCTTCAGATACACAGTGTATGTATTCACACAGTGGTGGCCTTTCTGCCTGCCGTGCAGGCTCTGAAATGACCCTTGAACTGCGTTATGATTGTTGCCTTGCTGTTGCTGGCTTTTATGCTAATTAATTTTTAAAAAGGACTGAGGCAGTGAGTAGGAAGTTCGTTTGCACTATATTATAATTAACGCAGAATAAATCTGACTATAATCAGGATGTTTTGATTGCAGTCTAGCGGGATTTCTGGATGTCCTTTTTAGCTGTGACATCATGCAAACCTGATTTTGACACTATTAGAATTAAGGAATTGAGACAGGAACTGAGGGTGTTGGAAGTATTCAGGAACAGCTAAGCCTTGAGAAGGAGACTATTCAAACCCATTTGGTCCACCCCAGCTCACAGGCAGAGATCAAGTATCTGAGGAGACAGTTTAAGGAACAAATTTCCAGATTCTTATTCAGTGTTACCGAATTTACATTCAGGGCTACAATGAATTTTCCCTATCAGCATTTCCAGCAAAAAATTCTAAGAGACATCAGTGTCAGGAAATTTTAAAGATTATGCAGAATGAGCCAGGCCATCCTTTGTTGCCTTAACATCTCCAAACTGTCTCCTCTCGTAAAGCAAACACAGAAGAGATTGCTTTGGGATATTTCTCATAATCCTTGTCATCAGTTCTTAACTGTCGCAAAGGAATGAAGGGTCCAAATTATCAGCAAGACTGTTTTGAAAGACTCTTAGTTTTGACATAAAAAAGGCAGGCTAATTAATCAGTGCAGTGACAAGAAAAGATATGGTTGAGTTTCCACAGAAAAATATATCCGAGCATAAATCCAGACTGTTTATTCAGGCCTTGTCTTCAATAATCTCTCCTCTCTCATCCTAAACATGTCAGCAGGTTCTCCAATTTTTTGTTCCCAAAGCCTTTCAAAGGACTTTTCCCCTGACAGCCAACAAACACGCGGATGAAACACTAACTCTGCTTGCTCATTTACAAGTGCTCTTGGCAGCTTAATGCACATACACATGTTTTCTCAATGCATCAATTCGCAGGATTCGGGACGTAGGAGAAATTTTCTCGACGTTGTTGGCACAGATTTGTTCCTGATGGATAACACAACAGCATTTGAATAATTTTCAATACAAAATATTTTCTAGCAGACTAACATAATTGTTCTATCTAAACAGTCATGGCAGGTGCCCCAAATAGTCAAAACCAGCAGAGTTCAGCTCAGCTTGGCATTTGCATTGTCCCATATTCACTGTGTTTGGTTTTTCAAGGAAAACCAGACTGGTGGTGTGATGGAAATGGACAGAAGCTAAGCAGTAATTCCTTTCTGCTGAAATACTGTTGCTGAACTCCAGTAGTCTTCCCTTCTATCATATGTTTTGTGTTTTGAGCTGCAAAGGGGAGGGTCCAGGAGTAACTCGCAGGGCACCACAGCTGCTCCAGCAACACCCAAGAGTGGTGCCAGCAGATGGTGGGGAGGTGCAACCACATGTTGAGTGTACTATGTCAGTGTTGATGAGCCAGCATCCCCCCAGCCTGCTAACTGAAAGCAAATTAGCAAGCAAACCAATTCCTGTGGCACTCAAGTGACTGATATCTGTAGCAAAACCTGACAATTCCTGTTATTACTGTTGTGCTGCCTGAAGAAAGGCATTTTACAGGGTCAGAAAGAAGGATGTTTCACATCTAGCCTTCATCAATGACTTACATTCCTTGGTTCTTTTTGTTTAGCCTTTGAAAGAGGAGGACTGCTGTGCTGACAGGGAATTCTTCCGTTTTATTGTGGCATTGGAGCATAAATGAGACATGACAGAACATCTTCAGGTTGCCTTTGGCATAGTTCTGTGTTAAATGTTGCTTTAAATTGAAGGTTTTCTGCATGGCAGTGGCTGGACACACCAGGTCTACTCTCCTTTGCTCTACAAAGAATTTTCTTTTTTGCAATTTGCGTTGAATTTATTTCTGAGTGTCTTCTGTCCTATTTTATGTTGAAGTGCTAAGCTAAATAAATAGGATTTAGATGATTAGAATCCCTAGGTGCACATTTTGAAGCAGCTCACAAAGCCATTAAGGATGGATAAGAGCTTCTTTGGGTTCTGATGAGGTCCTTGTGCTATAGCCTGTATAGCTCTGATAGCTTTGCTTTGCTATCAGCACTCAGATGGGTGTGCTTATGTTCCTTGACCAAAGGCCACCTGAGTTGAATCCATCCCCAGTGCACTCTACTGCAGTCAGGTTTGCTTACTCAGGGAAGTGATTGGTACCCCACGACCACAGGAGAACAGGGAATTTGGCCTCCAAACTACACCTCTCATCAGCCCCAGCATCACGGGACAGAAAGCTCTCAGGAACGTTACTGTTTTGCATGCTTGGTAACCTTGACATCTATATTTTATTCATGTGTAGTCGCTGTGAAAAGTATTAAAAATGCTGTACAAACCCCACATCATTTAAACAAAGCTTCTGGAGTACAATGGCTCTATTTAAAATCAAAGACAAGCATTGAGGCCAGAGAGAAGAGAAAGATCTGCAACTTCATGGCAATTAACAAAGACAATTACATTCTTATAATGAAGAGACTTTTTTTTTCTAAATTCTGTGGTTGTAATTATAATTAGGCAGTCATATATAGACATCTTGCAGGACACTGAATTGAATTTTACACTTGCAGGGGCATTTTTTGAATGTTGATGCATGAAAATGTGTGAAGTTATGCCCCCAGATAATGACAGAATTAATTTTCTTTGTCTGATTCAGTGACTTCTTTGCTGTGCAACAGACTTGGAATTTAAGATTGAAACCAGACTCTTTTAAGGAAAAAAACCCCAAGTTTCTGACTCAGCCCTGTGCTGGAGAACCTGCTTGTGTTGAGGAGCTGTGAGTCCTTTTAGAGTTCGTTCGCATGTTCAAGAGCTGCTCTGAATGAGAGATTAACGGAGGGTGCTTGCGGAGGCTGCTTTCTTGGGAATCATATCACAGTTTCATATGAGGTGTGGCACAGGAAAAGAACAGTATGGTCACTGGTAACTCATTATCCACTTGTTTGAAAATATAATTTTAAATTAAATTCAGCTTTTAGAAATCTGATTGAAATACACTGTATTAAGAAAGGAAAACTCTGAGTACAGCATTTCCAGGCAAGGAGATCCTGTGGTTGCCTCAGTTATGACTGCTCTCTATACCCCTGACCTGCAGAGATGATAAACATCTAAAGGAGAATACAACCCCTCCTCCTCCACCGTGCCTCATGGTCTTCTGGCAAGTTTAAGTACCAGTCTGGTCTCAGAGCATCTCACCTTGTAGCAGCCATGTGCTTGGGCACATGGTCCAGGTTTCTTGGTGGCAGTATCACAGAATCACAGAATGGTTTGGGTTGGAAGGGACCCTTCAAGGTCATCCAATCCAACCCCTGAACTGATGGTAATCATGGTAAGTTTCTGCAGACATCACTGTAGCAAGGACCCCCTGGAGAATCCCCAGGGAAAGGCTCTGGATTAACAGCAGAGCAAAGAAAGGCGGGGGTCTCTTGTCTGAAGAGCATGTCTCACAGTCATTCCTTCCGCTTCTTTATCCAAGGCCAGGGTCATTCACTGGGCTAAATCTGTTCCTCACAGCTCCAGGCTGCTGAAGGGAGAAATAAATGACAGTTGGTTTTACAGTCAGCTGCCAGGGCTGCGACATGGGCTGTGCAGCAAGAGAAGCCATGGGAATAATGAACATTCAGTGGCAGGCTGCCTTCTGAACTCCTAGTCATGCTTCTCGAGTTGTCCCAGAAATGGAACAAGTTTTGCAGCATTGCTCACCTTAATAGACACCTAGAAGAGACTATACCCTGACTGTGCAGGGAGGTAAACAAACTGACTTGGCTTAAGTAAAAATGTGTATCTGTCATGAGTTATGACATAGAGGATTTAGAGCTCTGATCTCAATCATGCCAGTGTGTTAATTCGCCTGTCACAGGCCCTTGTGGTGATGATGACTTCACCACATCCCTTAGGAATGTGCTGAGTGCCCCGTTGCTCCTTCTCTTTATAATATTTTCATCGTGTCTCACCTAGAAGGTTCTTTATTTCCCTAGTATTGTTCTTTGCCAGGTGCTGACTCTGCACAGAGATTTGCTAATTGTAATTCAAATTATTCATTACAGTTCAGATGAAGGCAACAAATTAATCCATTAGAATGTGAAAGATCAAAGCACCTCATCCCGTGTTCGATCTGCATGTGAAAGTAGCAACCCAGGCATCTTCTCAGAGTGTGAGTGAAAAGCAGTAGAAGCAGCTGATTGAAAACTGGAATTTTCTTGCTGCGGGAAGCACCAGTTTGTTTGTACTTGGATGAAAGATGAAAATGGAAAATGTCAAAGGGCTTGCTTTCAAAAGACCTTTTTGACACTGCCACACAGAGCACTTTCCATACTAGTCAGCTCAGCTGTTTGTGTTTCCTTCTAGAATTGATACTCTGGACCTTATTCCCACTCATTCCTGCCTTGAACTCATGGTCTTTGAGCTGAGGCATCAGTCCTGTATTGCCACGTTGCCCTACATCCAAAAAGAGAAGCACATGGTATCCATGCTGAAATGCAGCAGATCCTGACAGATTCAGCATCAACCCAAGTGCCCCATCTCTAAATTGTTTTGCTTCTACTTCCCCAACCAAAAATGAAAATTTCAGCATTTCCTCTGGAAAAAACATGTTTAAACATTGAAAATGGAGCAAAGCCACATTTTCTGTCAGCCTTTTTTTTTCTCCTGCAATGCAAATCCATCCTGACAAACTATCCCCATCCACTTCTAAGTAGAGTATTGAGAGCTCTGGAAAACAAGTCCCTGTGTTTTTAAGCAGAGCGTTAACGGCCATAGGAGAGGAAAAAATTCTCTCTGTCACTCCAGGCCCTTCACTGCCAAAAACCTCCTGATGCTCCAGCTGTAACAAGAGCCTCGGGTGACTCGTAGCAGGGCTGTGGATGTTTGTATTGGAGACAGGTAGTTAGATGAATTTGTCCTCGATCTTCCCAAGGATGCTAACAAGAGGATAACCAGGTAATGCTGCTTTTGGCGACGGGTGTGGAGTGGTTAACAGCTTGAGTGAAGACATGTGTACCAATACCTTGACTTCCTATAAAAGGATTGTATTACTGGACCAAAATAATGTAGGAATAAACCTCTCTAATAATAACAATAAATGTCTCCTTGAGATCTCAACTGATGTGCACAGCGACCACCCTTGTAGCTGTTCAGTTACATGGTAACTGTACAGTACCTGTACATGCCCAGGCTGCAGTACCAGTAAATGCCACCAGTAAGTGGTTGTAGGAGTACAGACTCCTGGTAGCAGGTCAGTGTTGATAAAACCCTTGCAGTAGCCCAGAAAACTGCTATTTTATTAGAATAATACAAGCCATTTTAGCAGCGTGAGCCATGTTATCACGGGCCACTGAAGCTCTCAGCTACCAGTGACTGCTGAGAGATGCCTGCCTGCATGTGAGAAGTAGGAGGGCAGGTAGCAAGCGGCTCTTGACAATATATTAAACTGAGTGTGTAGCAAGGCTGATGGTTTAACGTTGCAGCCCAGCAGCTGCCTTGCTCTTAGTCTCAGAATAGACCGCAGCTGGCCTCAGAAAACCTTCTGAAAGGCAATAATTATTTTCCTGGTGGATCAGAGAGTGGATAAGTGTTATAGTAAGATAGTTTTTCCTTCTTGCTTTAGTAAAACTATATCAATATTGTGGTTTTCAGTAACACTAGGGACGAATGAAAGATGCAAGTGAAAATACCGGTCATCGACGGCTTCTACCACTACCTGTCATAACATCTAAGCTACTTTCATAGAAAAGCAAAAGAAACAGCTCCTGAACTAACTTCCATCAATTTCCCTTTCCTTAAATCAGTTTAGCTCTCTGTCTCCAACAAAAGACTAATTTCACTCTGTCAGGCTGTTCTGGACCGAGGTCAGGTCAGCCTGGCTGAGGGCAGGCAGTAGAAATGCCAAAAGCCTGAAAGGCTGAAATTGGGAGCTTCAGGAGAAAACAAAAGAGAGGAGCGCATGAGATAATGCCAGGGCAAAGATGTTAGATTGGCCTTTCCTACCTATCCGTTGTGCTGCCAGATGGAGAAAGAAAGCACTCCACATGAAGGATCACTAGAAGATTCAAAAATATGTTAGGCAAGTGCCTTTTAGTCACCCCGTGTTCTGAGGGTTGAGGTGTTTAAGGGCAAGGAGTGAAAAAATAGAGAGAAGCCAACAGAACAAGGATAAATATCTACCTGACTCTTGGGAGGACCAATATCTCCACAGGCATGCCCCAGTACTTTTACAGGGATATCCATTCCTGTGCTTCCACTGAAATCCCACTCTGGTGATACAAAAGCTTCATATATTTCCAGACATTTCCAAATATTTCTTAGTTCACCATCCTAATACACTCATACACCTACTGCCTTTTTTTTGTCCTTACCTTTAACAGCCGTGGTACCAAAGCTGTGACCTTACCATGATCATCACCTCCCTGAAACCTCTTGGACAGCTTTGTCTTGATGATTTCTCAGCCATAAATTCTCAGCGATGGGACTGAACAGCTGATAAAGTGCATTTTTCTCATGGCCAGCAACTGGGACACGTTCCCTGATGCCTTTTAGCCAGGGACAGTGGTAGGGGGGTGTGGGAGGGAAGAAAGGAGGTTGCCTGCTTCTTTGCTCTGGAGAAACCCACACTTCAGATGCCATAAGGGAATGTACATTTCTGCTTGGCTGACTCATCTGTCATCCCAGTACCACAGCTTGACAGCTTGCTGCACACGCCTGTGCGCAGACACGGTCACCAGATCAAGGCACAGAGGGTGTGCATTTAACACAGGGAACTCCCAGTTTGCTTACTGCTTTTTTTTCATCAGAGCCTCTCCAAAGAGATGTGTTTTTTTTTCTTCTTGCCCCTCTGGATTTACTTTGGAAGTTTTCTCCTGCTTGTGAAGGACATGGCAAGATGAACACACTGATGGTGCAGGCAACTGCAAAACTGCACCTTGGATGACTATGGTGATGACTGAGAACTTGACAGTGGAGGAGAAAAAGAACAAGACCTAAGGGCCAGAAACTTATCCCAGTTTCACCATTACAAATCTATTGCTGTTCCTTAGGTGTCAAAGGATGTGCAATACATTTCTCAGAAAGCAAGTCAAGTGGACTGAAAGCTGCTGCTCTAGCGGCGCCGAGGCTGCACACCCTGTGAGCAAACTGCTTGCAAGTGAGAGCAGCAGAGAAGCTCCTTCTCCCTGCATCTCAGGTGGCCTTAGAGGGGAGCTGGGTCCTCACAGCTGCATGGGATGGGAACTGTCAGAAAGCAAAGGTGCTGCCACACTGTCAGCCTTTTGCTAAAGCATAGGTGAGACCGACTGCAGTGCGTTACCCCTGATACACCACAGGTAGCTGTCAAGCTACGGGTGCTGTCAAGCCAGGGTTTTGGTTAGTCCACCTGTGACATATTGATCAGGTAATTTCATCAGCCAACTAGCCAGCTGGGGAGAGGAGAAAGAATACTGATGTACTGTATTTTTCTGCCTGAGGGAAAGACAATTTCATGACAAACCATGTCTCTGAGAGATGTTAACTGCAGTGTTGCCTATGGGAAGAATCGTGTCTTAGAGTTCAGAATAAGTCTTACAAGGAGCGGCTGAGGGAGCTGGGATTGTTTAGTCTGAAGAACAGGAGGCTGAGGGGAAACTTTCTCACTCTCTGAAAGGAGATTGTAGAGAGGTGTGTGTTGGTCTCTTCTCCTGTGTAACTGCTGATAGAACAAGAGGGAACAGCCTCAAGTTGCACCAGGGGAGGTTAAGACTGGACATGAGGAAGAACTTCTATACCGAAAGGGTTCTCCAAGCCTGGAACAGGCTGCCTGGGGAAGTGGTTGAATCGACATCCCTGGATGTATTTAAAAGCCATCTAGATGTGGTGCTGAAGGATATGGTGGTATAGGGGCCGTGGCAGAGTTAGAAAATGGTTGGACTTGATGACCTTAAAGTTCTTTTCCATCCATAGCGATTCTGTGATTCTGTGGTGGCCAGCCCTTTTGGGTGCTACCAATTAGTCTCCTTCCTCTCCCAGTTCATCACAGAGTCTTTACCAGGTAAATAATTGGCTTCCCTGACAAGTGAGAGGTGTCTCTACAGAGTCAAGCATTTCCCATCGTCAAGGGCCTTTGGACTGGAGATCCCTGGAGCTGATTTTCCTCTGTTTTAGCTCAGCAGATTGACTGCACAAAGAACAGCGATGAGTTGAGAAGCCCTCACTTCCCTGCTGCAGGCCCCTTAACTCCTGCTGTTCTAACATGAGATTTTAAGAGGATTTGTTTTAGTTCCTGTAGAATTCTTACTGGGAGTGCAATGTACCATCCTGATCATCTACCACCTTGCATGCAGGGGATGGGCACCCCAAACTGACAAATTAAGAACTGTGGATCAAGAGAAAACTGTGACTGCAAGGTGCAATTTGGGGGTGTTATGAGAATTTTTCCTTGTTCCCACATGCCTGGCAGGAGGACCCCTTCCATGCTTCTGGACAAGAGAGGTGGTCAAACCCATGTTAGTGGCACTTGTGTGGACCCTCTGCGTCTGCATGGGCAAATATAACTCAGTAAGCATTTAATTCCACATATACATACCACTGTTCTTCAGGAAGCTTCTCACAAAACTCTCAATAACTCCTCATTTGGCCTGCCCTTAACATGACTTAATCTCCTTTGTTGCATTCTTTTAATGAAGCTTCATTAGATATCATCTTGAGCTGTTTTTTCTGGTGGCAATGTAGTGTCTATCCGGGAGAGAAACCTTGCCGCAATGCAATCAGTTGAAAATTGCACATGCAATAAGTGTATAATTGAATTTTTATTAGCACACTTTGCTTGAATTCTTAATTTCTTTGCACAAAATGTTTAGCTGTATTTTTCTCTCCATAAACTAGAGCAATTTTTTTTCGGAGGCAGTTATTGTCACACTTCTACCAGGAAAAGTTAAAATGTAAAATTTTGCAGCTATCTAATTAACTTTCTTTTGCTCTGTAGTTAAAATGTAGTTAAACCCCTAAGCATTCATTCAACTTTAATGAGGATAGGAAAGTAATTGCATATGTATTTCTGTATAATTATGACTTAATTGCATTACAAGTCGATTTATCTTTTGCTTATTTAGCCAAGCTCAGAAAATAATGTATTAAGGATGAGTTGATGTTTATTTGGACTGTTTTAAAGAACAACACGATTAGGAACGGAGTACTCTTAAACATTAGCACATAGAAGAGGTGTAAACAATAGATTTTTTTTAGAGGTTTAGCATAGACTTCCCCTAAAGGCCAGGTTTAAATGCTTGTTATCAGCTGTAGAGGTGATAAAACTCTTCAAAGATCATCAGGAAGCCAAGATACAAATCTTTCTAGTGTCCTTTTTTTCTGACTGGTTTGAAGATCTCAGACACCTTTGAAAAAGCATCTTGACACTTAGTTGCCACTTCTAACATAATTTGGCCATCAAGAAAGTCAATTTTGCTGGTCCAAGGAAAACCACTTCATGTTGGAAGTAGCTGTGAGCCATTGAAAAATGCTGTCTTCTTCCTCTAGTGCTCCGGTGCCACTGTGGTCCCATGTTGCTGCTGAACACATGGGTGTTCCCCAAGGCCTGGAAGACAGTGTGCCTTGTTTAACATGCGAGTCTGGAAGCCAGGGAAATGGGAATTGTTGTGCTTTTCAAATGAATTTACAAACCACTATTATTTCAAGGTGAATAGAAGGAGCCGTTTTAGAGTGACATTTCAAGGGGTGATAAAAGCTGCTGTCTGAGAAAATAAGGCTGTTATCTATCCAAGTAAATTCAAGAGACTCATAGGAATAAGATTGATTGTTACTAAACTCATGGAACAGTCTCTGGAACAAATTTGTTCCATGTTAACTGATGTTCTCTATCTCTTGTGTGCTCTTCTAGTAATGATATTGATATTTCCTAATGCTCTTCATTACAGTACCCAGCCTTCAGCTGCTTGGGAATGTGTCTGATTCTACATTTCAGCAAAGATTTTTCATGCGTTATGTCTACCTCATATTTCTTCTTTTCTTTCAGCAAGATCTGTACAGTATTTTTCCATCAAGAAACACAGAATAGTGTGTTCAGGCAATGTTAGAAAATACTCTATGAAGGCCAACACAACATGAACTTCTGCTGGGTTACATTTATCTTGTGAAATACACATCTGTGGATTAAAGCTCAGTGCAAAGCAAGTGCCTTGTACTATTGTAGAAGACAACAAAAATACAAAGGTCTCAGAATGAAATGTTGACCTAAAATATATATGACTTATGTTAATAAATCCATGCAACTTGTATATACAAGATTCTTTCAGGTCACATTTTTAATACTAGTTTCATTTTGGTCAGAAATGATGCAGTCACTTCCCAAAGATCCAATACTTTGTGAATGGCTCTTCCATTCTCCACACAGATTAAACATGTGTAACTTCTTCTGGAAAAGGCTCTCCTTACTCAGAAATTTGTTTCTGTTTCTGACACCAGGGAAATAATAATAATGAAAAAAAGAAAACTGGAAACTTTAGCTACAACCCATCTTTTTATTGCCACAGTTATAGAAAATTTAGATTTTCATTAAAACTCAAATATTTCTCAATAGCTGTCACCACAGAAGACCATCTCTGCATTTAAATGCGTAATTGTAATTGATTTTTAGTATGACTTAGATAAATTCTTCTTTTGGATCTATGCCTGAGTATTTGGCCCTTGAGTGAGGGTGACCTCTGAGTTCATTGCAAGAGAATCTGCCCTGATATTTATTGGGAAAAGCAATACATTAAAAAGCCAGGAATGTGTGGGAAGGTCGCTCATGCTCACTGCATATACCTAAGCTCTGTGACTGCAGTCAAAAAGGGACTGGACATCCAGGATATCAGGAAGATGAAATCAGTATGTGCTGGAATTAGTCTGAAGTAGCTGGAAAAAGAGGATCTGGAAGGAGAGAGGCTGAGGGGGTGACAATGGTTTATACCACACTGAGAAAGAGTGGTTATGAGTATGGTACCTGCTGCAGAAGGTGCTACATAAACCAGCCCCAATACTGCAGTTGTTCCTGGAAGGAGAAGGAAGTGGTGGTGAGGTTGTGATTGAGATGGTCGGTGTCTGCTGGCTGCAATGGGCTTCCCCTGCAAGGCTGGGGGTCGGGCCACAGCCTCTGAAGATCACAGTTACAGATCCTGTTTCTCCAGCTTGTTGCCTTATGTGCTACACCCCGGTAGAAAAAGAGCCAGAATAAGGAGGGGTCTCAGGCTGCTGTGGTAGTAACTCCCAATTTCAGCCTGAGGGGACCTGCAGTGCTTGTGAGACTCTGCCCTGCAGAGTCAGGGTCACAGTGAGCATTGGTCACAACACTGATGGTGACCAGTTCCACCATGGCGTGTGGAGTCTTTCCCTTTGGTTCCCAGCCACACATTCCTAGAGTCTGTCCATCCCATGTCCATGTGTGCCCCAGCACAGGGAAGGGACAGACTGGGAACAAACAGGTGGATGGAGACATCTGGGCAGCTGTTTTTGGCAGCGATGATGTCTCAAAACCACCTCAAGAATCATAAACTGATGGTGCAGCATGGCATCAGCTGTGAGTGGAAATCACTGGCCTGGCCAAGAAACCCCCGAGCGACAGGGAGATTGAGTGTACTTGGGAAGAGGAGACCAGTGCCTGATGAGGGGGTAATGAAGCGCAACGGAGTTGTTATGAAGTGGTTATTGATCATGTTTACTCCATTCCTTTCTCTCCCATTTGACTGCAGCCATTACAGGCCTGAAATCCTCAAGCTTGCAGGGGAGGCACAGGGGTCTGCCTTTTATTGAACGCACAGGGGATGGTGCCCGGCCACCAAGCTCTACACCGTGTGTACATCCCAGAGAAGTACTCTCCTCACTCATCCTGCTGTGGGGAATTTCTAACTCAGGGAGTGTGTCTTCTTCGGTCCTTGAGCCTGGCACAGTGTATGTGTTGACCAGCCTGGCTTTCAGAGCCTCTGCCAATCAATGCCTTTCTACAAAGGCCCTGGATCCAGGCCATGCCAACTTCTGCTGGAGGGAGCATTTCCAGCTGACCAGGCAGAAGAAGCAGAGCTCTTCTGGTGAGTAAGGACAGGCATGAGACCAGTGTCTGGAGGGATGCACTGATTTCTCTCAAGAGCTCTAGTTTCCATTGTTGCCCTCTATTCACAGCCAAAGACATTTCCCTTGTAAATAGGGTACCATAGATGGGGATTGAGATTCAGATGCCTTCAGTACTGTCTAAACCCTGGCCATAGCAGACTTTTGGCAGCTGAGTTTAGGATAATTCATTTTATCTGTCCCAGGCCACCCTGGGTTCATTCCTGCTCTGCCGACTACAACAGGGAGCAGATTTGTGCCACCAAAGTCAACCTCTACATTTGGTGAAATGCAGGACACCCAAACTCCATTTACTAGACCTCCAGTGTCTATAGAATGGCTTTTGCATCTCGGCTGGTGGCTCAGGGCTGTGTAGGTTGAGTCCCATCCTTCAGCCTTTCTGCATAGTCAGGGGAAGGCAACAGGCAGCTCCAGAGGAAAATTAATCCCACATATGTTAGGTGCCTTCAGAAGGAGAGATGTATTTCATATTTTCTTCTCCCACAAAAACTATAAATAAAGGAGATTGAGTTGGAGGGAGGGGGAAAGTTGTGCAGATTTTCTTTGGAGAACAAATGTAAAGTTCTTATTTGCTTTCTACTTGCCAGTTTTTCTCAGCACATTTGTGTGATATTTTGCTACTTTCTTTGCAATACAAAGCTACAAATACCCTTCTAAGTGCAAACTGAGATTCTCACACAGTTATGTGATTCCAAGAGCTGTGGCTGAACACCCCCCACCCCACCC